>JAYMTT010000216.1:0-16075 GCA_036898025.1 Hypseocharis bilobata
CAATTTATAAAAAAAAAACCAAAAATAAAATAAAAAGCCCGCCATTTTTATCATCAAAAAACAGAACAAAACAAAACAAAACAAAAACATTCCCATCTCTCTCTGAGAGCCTCCTCAACGACACATTTTTTTTGTGATTTTCTTATCCAATTTTTTTGCTTTATAAAAAAAAAAGGAAGTTTCCATTTTTAAGCTCTAGATTTTGCTGGTAACCAGACCTGAAACCTCTCTTTGAATCCAAGTATTCTCCTCCACATCACATCTGGGTGTGTCTCTTTTAACTTCACAATCTCTACATTTTATCTTACTCATATTTTGCTTTCTGGGTTGTTGCCAAATCTTGGATTTGAGCTCAGTAGAATCTTAAAAAATTTGTTCTTGTTTTTTTTTTTAAAGGACATTTTTTTATATTCTTTTGTTCATGAACCCAACAACCCATTTCAGTAGATTAAAATTACATTACAATTACAGTAATATCAGGAGACCTTGAACTTTGTGTAGCTGTATCCTCTTGATAAACCCACATCTCCAAGTCAGTGGGTTCTTTTTCTTTTTCTCTTTTTGGGTTTTTTTTTTTTTTTTGGGGGGGTTGATGAGTTCTTTGGCTCTTGGGTTCCTGAGAAGGATTGAGTGAGTTTGTAGAGAGATTTGCAGAGAAAATGAAACCAACCGGTTCATTTCAACTTCTGGGTGTTGTGTTGGGAGTGCTTTTTGTGACTTGTGATTCCTTTGCAGCAAATGAAGGTATGTGTTTACTGAATGGGACTCTTCTGCTTGTTTCTCGGATCTTGGGTGTCTAAGTTTTCTGGTTTTGCTCCGTTTGGGTTCCGAGAAAATGTGGGAAAATTATTAGAAATTAGAAGTTCCAATCTTGTTTTTTAGTGTTGTTTTTTTTCAATTCTGTATGAACAAAACCCACCTCTCTACTCGGCTAAATAGTGCTCTCAAGCCACTTGAGCGGTGGTTTTTGTTTTCTCAAGTTCCTCAGTAATGGAACTTTAAGATTCAAGATTTGGTTTCTCGGTAACCAAACAGAGCATTAATGTTCTTGAAGTTGGTCGAAAACATTTCCAGTATTCAAATCAATGTAGGATTTTAATTCAACCCTTTTGAGAAAATTTGAAGCTGTTATTGTTGATATGCAAATTATTGGCCTAATGAGTTGCCAAAGATTTAATCTGTGTAAAATTTTCCTGCCTACTCCACAGTTTGGGCTCTAACAACCTTCAAGGAAGCCATATATGAAGACCCACTTCTAGTTTTATCCACTTGGAATGGCCTAGATGCAGATCCTTGTGACTGGTCTGGAATTTTCTGTTCTTCGGCTCGAGACCATGTTATAAAGATGTAAGATATGGCTGTCTATCTAAGTGCACATTCTTCACCTTTTCCATTTTCGCTGTTAGACCCCGATAAATGGTAGCATTCTTACCATTTTGTGTTCGAATTCTGTTTTGCAGAAACATATCGGGATCATCTCTCAGGGGATTTATCGCACCTGAATTGAGTCAACTCACCTCCATGCAAGAGCTGTATGCTTTCCTTCTCCACTATTCGAAGATTAATTATTTGTTTGGAACTTGTTGATTAAAGTTTAATTTCACATATTGATGATTTGTAGAATTCTGCACGGGAACAATCTGATTGGGGTAATACCTAAAGAACTGGCCATGTTGAAAAACCTCAAGGTCTTGGATTTGGGGATGAATCAGCTGACGGGTCCAATTCCTCCAGAGATGGGGACTTTAACCAGTTTAGTGAAAATGTATAAGAAATTAAGCATTGCCTTTATGGATTGGACTGTAATGTTAGTCTCCGTTTCTTTTTTACCTGACATGTACAGTTTACTTCTTTTCCTGCAGAAACCTTCAGTCTAACGGGTTGACTGGGAAGCTACCTCCTGAGCTTAGCAATTTGAAGAACCTTGTGGAACTTAGGCTGGACAGGAATAGGCTTCAAGGAAGTGTTCTTGCTGGTAGCGATTCAATTTCCACATCTAATGCACCTGGGATGTAAGTGGAAGATTCCTGCACTGGAGATATCGATTAATTTCTGTCCTTATCTCTCCTTTATGATGTGTATTTGCGGATAATAGTTCCTCAGGATTACATTAATCCAAACTTTTGAAAGTAAATGAATATAGATACTTGTATGGTATATGCCAGTCCGAAACTCATGTCGCCCCCTAGGTCACTTTGGACTGTTGAACGCATATAGTTATGTTTTCTATAAATTATTCTCTTATAATTCACTCTTGCTTCAGGTATGCCTCAGGCACAAACTTAACTGGCTTCTGCCGCTCATCTCAGTTAAAAGTTGCAGATTTCTCGTATAACTTCTTTGTTGGGAGCATACCCAAATGCCTGGACTTTCTTCCAATGTATTATTTCTATTTCTTTAATGGCTTCTGTTTATTTCATAAATCATCTCGTACTTAACATATATTATGCAGGTCAAGCTTCCAAGGGAACTGCCTCCAAAATAAAGAACCCAAGCAACGCTCTACAGCACAATGTGGTATGTAGAATGTGATCTTTCTTTTATGATGGGTATGTATGAAGTGTGCAGGGCAATAATGCTCCTGCACAAATTTTTTGACAAATACTGAGGTTGCGAAATGAAGACTATACCCTTTAAAAGCTTAAAAGTATGGAATCAGCCTTAAGAACCATCTGATATGTTGAGTCCTAAAGTGCGTCTGAGACCAAATATTTTAGCACTTCCTGAATTACAATTAAATTTAGTAATGGAATTTAATCCATGCTGTGGTTAATATGTAATTGGAATCTTCATTGACTTAAGGTCAGTTGAACTGGTTGGTATCAGGTATACCCTGCGGACATTGATGAATCAGTTCTGAATCTTGTAATTTGTAGTGATACCATTACTTTTGCAGGCAGTGCCCCACCTTCCAAAATCCACCCAGGAGCCAACTCAAAGCACCGACCAGCTGAAGAGGGATCCAAGCATCAGGGGGCATCAAAACCTGTCTGGCTTTTGGCTTTGGAAATAGTAACGGGAACCATGGTTGGTTCTCTATTTCTTGTTGTTATTTTCACCACTGTTCAGAAATGCAAAAGCAAATCTTCTATCATAATCCCTTGGAAGAAATCAGCAAGCGAGAAGGATCATGCGGCAGTATATATAGGTTAGGTTTCATACTTGGCATTTAGTACTTCTTTCTCAATACACATTTGAAGTTTGAGTAGTGTATTAACTGAAAACTGCTTTTGTTAACTTGGTGGGTTTTAAACACAGATGCTGAAATGTTGAAAGACGTAACAAGATTCAGCAGACAAGAACTTGAAGTAGCCTGTGAAGACTTTAGCAACATCATTGGCTCCTCACCCGATAGTTTGGTATACAAAGGCACCATGAAAGGCGGGCCTGAGATTGCTGTTATATCCCTTTGCATCGAAGAAGAACATTGGACAGGCTATCTTGAGCTCTATTTTCAGAGAGAGGTAATTACTCATTATTTACTACTAATATCTTGAGCATCCATAAAAAACATTTCAAAGAACTTCAGAATGTGAAAATTGGCTATGCTAGAAGGACCGAGTTCTAATTTTCATATGCAATTCAGGTTGCAGAATTGGCAAGACTAAACCATGAGAATACAGCGAAATTACTAGGCTACTGTAAAGAAAGCAGTCCATTTACAAGGATGCTGGTTTTTGAATATGCATCAAATGGAACACTGTATGAGCACCTGCATTGTAAGTCAAGCTTCTTTGTTGCCACACTTATTCGCCTCTAACATGTTTCATTAGCTCTTATCCAACTTTTGAATTGACTGAAGACGGAGAAGGATGCCAATTATCTTGGACACGACGTATGAAGATTGTTATTGGCATTGCTCGTGGGCTCAAGTATCTTCATTCAGAACTGGAGCCAGCGTTTACTATCTCAGAGCTAAATTCGGGCGCTGTATATCTTACAGAAGATTTTGCTCCCAAGGTATGCCCAGCGCCTGCCTTCATTTTTCTGGATTATATGCATCAAATTGTTGGTATTATCTACACCAAAATAACATTGATATTTAAGAGCGCACTGTTGATTATTTTAACCAAAAGAACCTCCTTGGTTTCATAATAATAAAAAGAACTCTTTTATTGTACTCGAACCACACCAGGGTATTGAAAGAACACTCACATTTGTTTTTTTATTATTATTATTTTTATGGTACACCCATTTTCTTTAGTTTTAGTTCGTCTATGTTTCTTAAATTGCTAAAACTGTTAGCGTAGGATTACCAAAATCCCATCAGAACTCTGGTTTTTATGAAGATTCACTCAAATCCCAACTTAAACTGCAGCTGGTTGATTTTGAAAGTTGGAAGACAATTCTTGCAAGATCAGAAAAGAACTCGGGCTCTATTGGCAGCCAAGGCGCTATTTGTGTTCTTCCAAATTCTTTAGAGGGACGCCATGTGGATGTCAAAGGCAATGTATATGCTTTTGGCGTGCTTTTACTAGAAATAATCAGCGGGAGACCCCCATACTGCAAGGAAAAAGGGTGCTTGGTAGAATGGGTAAGTAAGCTTCTTTAACTTGAGCCTTCATGTAGTAGATGTCTTTAAATTGGTAGAATGTCTTAATTTTTTTACTTTTTTTCTGCAGGCCAAGGACTATCTTGAACTGCCGGAAGCAATGTCTTATGTAGTGGATCCTGAACTGAAACATTTCAGATTCGATGACCTTAGTGTCATATGTGAGGTGGTTAGTCTTTGCATCAATCCAGACCACACCAAGCGGCCGTCCATGCAAGAATTATGCACCATGTTGGAGAGCAGAATCGACACATCTGTATCCATCGAGCTGAGGGCTTCTTCTTTGGCATGGGCCGAGCTTGCGCTTTCATCATAACAGAGTTGAAGCTTAGCTAACACACTGTACATCAAGAATATACAATTGTAATACCCCTTTTCCTTTTTTATCCTCCCCCTTCCTCCAGTTTTCTGTGTTTCTTGTAAATGCTTGCATGCAAAAGGGAACATGAGCTTCACCTTTTGAGTCTCCTCCCTCTCCTTTGTATACCATTGGCTGATAAGTAAAGTTCTGAAATTACTAAATAGTAGTAATGATTTAGAGATCTGAATCAATGTGTCTTCCTTTAACCCTAATCCCTACTTATGTAATGTTTGTTAATTTTTTTATTTTATCATTATTTTGGGTTTAGTGCATTTTGGAAGTAAAAGTGAAATGATTCTGTCATGCTTCAAGGTCCTTTATTTTATTATTCTCTCTTGTTACATTCACTGAATATCATGGGTTTCTGTCTTTTTATATTAATAACTTTCAAAGAGGAGAATCTATTTTTTTTGGGTATTTAAAAGTCCCTACTTACTAAATTAATAAGGTTTCTAATTGAATATTAATCTTAAAAATGAATTGTTAACCCATGAATCAAAGCAAATAAATCGTTAAATTTCAATACCTGTTTCCATACAGTTTCCAAGAGAAAACAACTTCAGTTCAGCTAGACCTAGTCATTGAGATTTCTCTTTCTGCTTAAAGATTATAAATTATCATTGCACATAAAAGTCAGAAGTCTTTGTAGACTAACTTCAATTTTTATTGTTAAGAAGCTGATTCAGGAAACCCAGTAAAAGTTGCATTATGAGGTGTTATATGTCAGCTAATCAATTTATAAACACATGTTTCATTCTTAGTTCTATTCTGTGAGCTTAGTGCTCAGCCTGATCATGGAAAGGTTAATAATATGGGTTTCAATGATCTTGGCTGGCTTTTTTACCATCACTACAATCAACTTGAGTTTGTGCATTGCTGCAAATTCTAAAATTGTTTGCCATGACAGAGAGAGAAAAGCCCTTCTAACATTCAAAAAGGCTCTCATCGATCGCCAGAACAGGCTCTCATCATGGGATGTTGATGTTGCGGAAAACTGCTGCAAATGGGAATCAGTAGGCTGCGATATCAGAAGCGGGCATGTCATCAAACTTGACCTCCGAAACCCAAACGCTATCTGGCAGACAGAAGAAGAATATGTAAACATGAAAAGCTTTATGTTGGTTGGTGACACAAGTCCTTCTCTCTTGGAGCTGCAACATTTAAGGTACTTGGATCTCAGCTGGAATTACTTCGAAACCATACCCGAGTTCCTAGGTTCATTGACAAGTTTAAGGTACCTCAACTTGGCACAGTCTAGCTTCATTGGAACCATCCCTCCTCAGCTGGGAAATTTGACAAACTTGCTTCATTTGGATCTGTCATCGAACAACCTGATGGTGGACAATCTATGGTGGCTCTCTCGGCTTTCTTCGCTGCAATATCTTGACATGAGCTCTGTAAACCTTGTGATGGCGAGTGATCACTGGCTTAGAGTCATCAACACGCTCCCTTCCTTGTTGGAGTTGCACCTGTCCCACTGTTTGCTTCGCGACATCACTCCATCTCTTGGGTACGTGAATTTTACATCTCTTGCTGTCCTTGACCTTTCTTCGAATCCCTTTTCGAGCTACACATTTCCTAGCTGGTTGTATAATGTTAGCAGTAGTAGCCTTTCACATCTCATCCTTCGCAACAACAATTTGCAAGGGGAGTTTCCTGAGGAAATCGAGAAGTTTAGTTCTCTTGAATTCCTCGACCTCTCAATCAATCACATGTACACCAAGGCTAGAATGCCAAGTAGCTTATGGAATCTGTGCAAGTTAAAGGTATTGGACTTTTCCTCCAATGAATTTGTAGGAGAGATCATTGGATCAGCAAGTAATTCTTCTGGATGCATCGGAGAAAGTTTGGAAATATTGACTTCGTCGAATAACAAACTTACTGGTCTTGTTCCAGACTGGTTTGGGCAGCTTAAACATCTGAAAAATGTTGATCTTTCAGCCAATTCGCTGTCCGGTCCCATCCCTTCATCTCTAGGAAGCTTAAATTCCCTGAGATACTTGCATCTTGATCATAATCAGTTAAATGGAAGCTTGCCTGTAACTTTTGGTGAACTCTCAAACTTGGAGTATTTAGATATTGGCTCAAATGTACTCCAAGGTAATGTATCAGAAGCTCACTTCACCAAACTCTCAAAACTCAAAGTCTTGGACTTGTCATCAAACTCTCTCACATTTACCATAAACCCCAACTGGGTTCCTCCTTTTCAGATTAGAATTCTTGAAATCCATCAAAGCAAAATGGTAACTGGGTTTCCGTCGTGGCTTGGCTCTCAGAATTCTCTAGAGTATCTGGATATTTCTAGCGCGGAGATTTCAGATACAGTTCCAAACTGGTTTTGGAACTTCTCTTCCCACATTCCCTACTTGAATCTCTCTAGCAACCAGCTTCATGGTGATCTATCAAATGTGTTGCTTAACTCCAGCTTCATTGATTTGAGTTCAAACTGCTTCGAGGGTCGGCTACCACAATTGTCTTCTGAGGTTGAGGAATTGTTTCTGTCCAGAAACTCTATTTCAGGAACCATTTCATTGCAGAACTGTACGAATTTGAAGATCATTGATGTAGGTGACAACATCCTCTCTGGAAAGATTCCAAACTGGATCGGAGAAGAACTTGCATATCTAATGATTCTTCGTCTGCGATCAAATAAACTCGATGGAACCATTCCTAGACAATTGAGCAACCTTACTTCTCTTCAAGTTCTGGACCTTTCAGATAACAATTTATCTGGGGAGATCCCACAAGAACTGTCAAGTCTCTCTGGCTTGTTCTTCTTGAACCTGTCTTGGAATTACTTGACTGGCAAGGTACCCGAGAACATTGGTGGGCTCATAAGGTTGGAGTCCCTAGATCTCTCAAGGAACAGTCTCTCAGGTGAAATTCCCAAGAGCTTGACAAGCATGACATTCTTGAGTTTCTTGAACCTATCATACAACAATTTTTCTGGAAGAATTCCTTCTGGGAGCTTTGGCAAATCCAGCTACACCGGTAACCCAAAACTCGGTGGACATCCACTCACTAAGTGTTGTGCAGAAGACACAGAGCCACCAGCCTCACCACTTGGTGAAGACAAAGATGATGGAGATGGACTGTTGTTGTCTTGGTTTTACGCCGGTTTGGCACCTGGATTTGCCGTCGGCTTTTGGGGGGTTTTCGGTGTGTTGATCTTCAAGAGAAATTGGAGGCACGCCTATTTCCAGCTTTTGGATCAGGTCTATGTGGTTGTGGTGCTGAAATTTGCTTGGTTACAGATGAAAGTTCACAAAATCCATCCTAATGTATGACAAGTTCTATTGCCATGTACAGCTTCAAGCTTTTCCTGCTTTCCCCTGGACTGGTGTATTGTAGATACTATAGTTGATTTTGTCCTTCCTTTCTGGAAGAACATTACTGAAATAAACTGTATGTTTGTTTATACAGATGATAAACTATGATAAAGCAGGAAACGATTAGGGGGAAACACAAGTACTTACGTAGATAAGATTCAAAACTGTAATCAAACTTGATCACAACACACCAACTAGTCGATGGTACATGTATAAGATAACAAGGTCTGCCTCAACTTACTAAAGCCCTAACAACTTGTAGGCAACAAAACTGTTGAAATTTAATAACCAGTATCTCCATACAATTTCTGCGTAAAAAACAAATGGGCGAAAAAAACAGCTAGATCTATTTACGCTTAGAACGGGAATAATGATTGTCATTGGGGTTTCTCTTTCCACTGAAAACCGCCAAGGCTTGCCTTACAGGAGGCTGTAGAGGAGCTTTCTTATCAGTATGGTGCAAGAAGACACTGTCTGGAGTGAAGAGATCATCATCTCCCTATAAAATAAAATTTGCAATTAAAATGAATTTGAATAAAAATAACAAATAAACTAATCCTGCAAAAGGAAAATGAAAAGAATAATAAAATTAACCTCTTTGTTTGCTTTCTTCTTTGTCTTAGGATGAAGGAACTTCTGTGGAAGTTGATCTTCACGCAGAATAAGATTCTTAGTAATGGCATTCCTCCCACCTTGGGGTAAAGGCACCGAAAACTGCAAAAGGCAAGATGTCATGCCGTGTGTCAAGCTGTGCACTTCCAGCATACCCTCATTTAAACACTCACAAGTATCGATGCATTATGTATTTTTATGATTATTGGATTGAGTATATTCTGTTCAATTTAATGGTTAATAAACATTCTGTTCTAAGATTGTTATATTGTAGACTGATTGCCATTGGAAAGATTTGGGGAGATCGCATAAAGTTTGCAGTGACCGGTGGCAGAACCAGTAATGGGAGCAGATGGTGAAAATTGAGTAGTATAAGCAACAGTTATAGGGCATGTAATAAGAACTTATATAAGTATAGGACACATGTACATGGAAAAATGTAGTTATAGCCACATTTGGGATTATAGTTTTCTTGTTCATCAGTTGGAAATATTTTTACCTTTGTTCCACGCAACGTAATACGTGGTCGACGTGCTGCTAAAATAACTCCATTTTCGCCAACTGTAACAGCTACCTTGCGTAAAGTACCACCATTTCCACACTTTGGACAGAAGATCCTCCCAATCTCAGCTGTTACTGTGTAGCATGCATGGCATTTCAGTATCCACCTGTAAAATGGAGACCAAGATTTGTTCAATATGAAGCCTATGTAAGACATGTTTCATTAATTCATAATTATGCATATTATACTGCACCATATGAAGCCTATATAAGACATATTATATTAATTCATAATTGTGCATAACGAAAAATGCATGAAACATTACCATTATAATCATCATAAAGGAAAATGCAAAGGTAATGAGTTATCACCCGGCGAGGGCATATACATCAAACATATACCTGTGTAGCTCACGGATCTGCATTCCTCCAGGTGCCAGTAGACGTAAACCCATTTGAAGAAGAACATTTTGCATTGCAAAGTCAGTAGTGACACAAGCTACACTTGACTCAGACATGGATCTCAACGTCCAGCTTTGCTCACTACTATCATCATCTGCATAAGATCCGTCAACACTTTCATAATTCTGGCTTGAGACCTCCAAGTGATCTAGTCCTTCATTGACTACACCAACCCCATTCTCTTCAACAGCAATAGTTGCATCATTATCAGATGTAGCTTCCAACACTTTGGAATTGTTAGACTCAAGTCCCCCAGACGAAATCTCCAGCTCTTTCTGTGAATCTTCGTCCAGCCTCATTTGATTTAAGATTGAGGAGAGATCTCCATCAGAATCCTTCCCCACAGTCATCCCAGTCTCCTCAGAAACCCCATTTCCAGCATGCACTTCATGATCAGAGACTTTAGCATCCTCAAGAATGTTGTTATCCGTATTTTTCTCCACATCTTCCTGACCATCTTTTTCAGATAATGCCTCATAATACTCACGTCTGGCTTTTCTTCTGAGAAATCTTCTATGAGTGCTACGACTGACAGCAGGCATAAAATCACCAGCATTATCATCAAACTGTCCTTGGGATGCATCTATTCCATCCGCCACCATCTTCTTCCCTTCAATGTTTATCTCTTTTTTCTTGGGTAAATATCTCCTGTGTCTCTGGAAACTTCCTTCTACATCCTCTTTATTCTCAGAATGAGCTTCACTTTTATTTCCCATTGAACCATCTTCGGAATGGTTATCTGATGCAATAACATTCATGTTTAAGTCTTTCAGTGGGAGGATTCTTGAATTGGGGATCGATCCCTCCCCACCTTCTTGTTCTAATGCTTCCCACTCCTCCAAATTAGGCACATTGGCACCCCATCCAGGCATTTCCTTCTCAGGCAACCTCTTGACATTAACTGAATGGATAGGTGGAGGGTTATCTCTCAAATGGTTAGTTCCATGGATCTGAGCCTCCAATGTGTAAGTAAGAGCAATGAGTTTGAGATCAACATCCGACAAAGTCTGTAGATCACCAGTTGCCTTAGCAAATTTTATAACTGTCAAATCAAACAAGAAATTATGTAAGAGTCCAAGCTAGTGGCTACAATATGATCAACTTCATAGAAAAGAGTCCCAACATAAATATATAATGAAATGCCAAGAAAATTAAAATAAAAAATCCAATCTGAATTCCAGGTTTCTGGATTATTGAATAGAACTACAAAGGTGATGCAATGAGATGCTACTCGGGTTTCCTTTGTTCTATCTTTTTGCAAACTCTCTTTGATATGTGCATTGTATCTTCTATAGAATAATTTCAATTATAACAAATCTGAACTTCAATGCCAAACTCTGAAATCGAACCCTCCTTTTTGTTCCAAGGAAAAAGCAAGTTAGCAATAACTATAAATGAAGAGCTAATAAAAAAATCTAGACACTTCAAATTACAACAAGTGGGTATCAACAACCCTAAATAAGAGCCTGGCTGCAATATAGCCATCAATATTTTCCCCCAAAGAAACAAATGAATAAAAAAAGAAGAAAGAGATAAAATGGAAAAAATAGATTAACCAGCCTCCATTCACAAGCACCTATAAGCATCCCACGCTCGAGTTTTTTGGTACTAATCCAAAGGTAAAATGTTATTCATCAATTCAGTATCACAACTCAGCAAAAGATGGCAATCACAAAGCTAATTCTGTTCACTTCATGACAATGTATATTATATTTCCAGCATAAACTAATTTTCACAAAGAAATTAAAATAAATGGCATAACCCAAAATCAAACCCATAGCCAATATCAGAGAAGGTTATGTAAAAATACGCTCTTTTCCTTTACATCCAATCCAAAACTAAAATCCTTAGCCAAGTTCAAACCAAAAATCCCTAGTGAACAAAGGAAGTGAATTTAGCAAATACATACAGATACGAATCAAACCCAACAAACTAGGAAACAAATAGGGTTAAGATAAGCAGAAGACCTTTATTGAGAGCTTCAGGTGTTGGCTCCAGTTCTTCCTATACCCCAAAAGAGTTAAATAAAGAAGTTATGCCTGAGAAGGTTTGGTATTTGCTATAATTAGTGATCTTTCAAGACTGTTTCCACCTGTTTTCATGTGAATTGACCGTTCTTTATTTTTTTAATTATATGGATAGAAGAAGATTAGATTGTTTGAGTATAGATTAGTTGCTATATGTCCTTATGCATAAGTAATATGGAGGAATTAGTTTAGTTTGGGATTAGTTATGCAGCAAAAGTAGGAACTTTTATGATTGCTGAGAATTGCTACTGGATGTGGAATTTGGAAAAAAGTTTTTCTTCCTTGTTCCCTCTATGCTAAAAATGTCCAGAACTCTGGTGGTCTAGTGTGCAGAGTGCGGTAGCAAAATGCAGTTATATATCATCCATACCGATTAGTGGTGTCTCAAATGTACCAGTTAACCAAACCTGTTGTGCTTTCTTGCAGAATGTTAAAACATTTAAGGATGTAAAAGGTTGTGATGAAGCAAAAGAAGAGCTTGAGGAAGTAGTCGAGTACCTTAAAAATCCAGCGAAGTTTACTCGTCTCGGGGGGAAGTTGCCAAAGGTTTGTTCATGATAATATTATTTGTCAAATAAATGTTTCATCTTTAAAATTCTCATTTATTTGTTGACAACCTGCTGGTTACCATTATATTCAAGAAGGTTTCTTGTTTTTGGCCTTGCATGTAAACTGTACAATGTTGGTTTTCTGTACTTATGGAATCATATATTGTGCCATTTATGAAATAATATTGCTTCTGAGATTACTAACTTAAATCATTACACTACTTTCCTGTTTAGATTTTGCAATTATAGACAATTATATTGGTTTCTCACCATGTTTACTTATGGCTTTGTTTGATGCTATTCTTGTTTTGTACAGATAATGTTAATGTCTATCTGAATTCTTTAATAATGTACTTTTCTTTGTATTTCTGATTGTTTCCTCAGTTCCTCTAGATATATTTTTTCATATGAGCCCAATGCATTTCTATTACAGGGAATACTTCTAACAGGAGCCCCTGGAACTGGGAAAACTCTGCTTGCCAAGGTAAGTCATTCCCTGCTACCACATGATGGAATGGAGAACCACCAAATGCCACTATAAAATGAAAAGTTATTTTGATAGTGAGCATATATTCTTGCAAATGTTATTTTATGTATTTCTTGGATTTGTCATTAGTATCTAAACTCAATTGCGTCATTATGCTGTAAATAATGGCATGATTTCATTTTTGATTTCTCTCTCAAAGTTTGTCTTGATGCTTGATAGCAAGCACCTTATTTAGCTATTTCTTTCTTCTTCTTTTTTGTTTTCTTTTTTAATGGGACCTTATTTAGCTATTTGAAATTAATCTTAATGTTATATTTTGAAATTATCAGAAATTAATGTACCATAGAAACTTCAGGATCACATCCCTTATTTGTTTAGCTTCCACACATAATGAAATGAGAATTAATTGTTTGAGTTCCGGGAATTACTTATGGTGTTTCTCCTTAGAATCACAAGTACGTGGAAAATAGCAGTTCCACTTAACGTGTTAAAGCTTTCGCTGCATTTAGTTCCCAGTGAAGCCAAATAATGGTGGACTGTGACAATGTTCTAATGCATCGACACATACTGGATAGTTGCTTTTCCATTACTAGTTGATATGGAGGAATGACTGATGCTTTTTCATGTTTCGCATATAAATGAGTGTATGGCCAAGTGGTTTATACGACATTGTATTTTTTGTTTATCTTGAACCTTGAAGGCTATTGCTGGAGAAGCTGGGGTACCATTTTTCTACAGAGCAGGATCAGAATTTGAGGAAATGTAAGTCGTCTTCTTACTTAATAACAATTTTTGGCCTACTTTTGTATGCAACAAACCTTTTTGCATTGTGATCCTAATTATCTCTGGTACTGGTTATGTTTGGGCAATAATATGCAAGTAAAACACAAGTCAACTAAACTAAGCCCCAACTCCAAGCTATTTGGGGTTGCCCAGATGAATCATTTCTTCCATTGCATCCTGTTTGGAATCTTACTATGTGAAACATGCTAGTAATCATAGTCTTTTTTTACTACTTCAATGCACGTTATCTTGGGCCTTAGCCTTGCTTTTCTCCTAATTGTTTTAAGTCAAATCGCTCCTTTCTATGGCACTCATATGGCACCATCTCAAGCTAAATACAACTTAGCTAAGCCATCTCAAGCTAGTTGCAGTCTGCTACATGAATAATATTCCCCCCTTTAACCGTGTTTGATATCGTTATTTGTGAGACATCCCTAACAACCACATCCATTTTTACAACCGCTAAGCAGATAGTCTTTGACTAAACCATCTCAAGCATCTTTTTATCATTGGGGTGATTTGGAAGAGTAATGCACAGAGCTGTATCAGGTTTTCTTACTCCAACAAAATGATTAGATATTCTTTTGCTTATATATCATTCATCTTTATGGTTACTTTCTTCATTTTTTTCCGATGGAATCATGAGTACATTAACTCTGTTGATAATGGGATTTCTGGCATGGGAGGAGTACCTTGTTCTTGGAATTATTAGGAGACCTTGATATGTTACAGACTGTCTCCATTAAGGCAGGCTGAACAGAGACCCGATTATGAGAATGTATCTTGCTCACAATGATATCAATAAAATGCAATTTGCTATGTTGAATGTTGATTGATGATGCAGTAAGTTCTATGTGCAAATTTTGAGCATTCCAATATGATGCAGTGTTTGAAACCTCAAACATGTTCCCCTGCTTACGATGGGATTTATTGTTCTCAATGAAGTTACATTCAGTATGATTGAAATTACATTCTTTCTATCAGAGAGGGGAACCTTCCAAATAATAAAAGTCACGACCTCTTGGATAAGTTTTGAGATGAAACACATGCCACATACCTTCTATGTAACTTCCATGGACGGATTTCTTCTCCTCTTTTTTGAGTAAAAGACAGTAAGCACCAAAATCACTGTGCCCTATTAGCTTGGTTAAGACTCATAATTTCATTTTTGCCTACTTATACTTCATTCACAGATAATAATTATCCTGTGGGATTGAGGTTTAGCGCATTTCTCTGGTGCTTGTTTCCTGGGAAATCTGTGTAGTTCTTGAGAGCAACCGTCTTGCTGTTTGCTATGTTTCTTATACGACTTCATATTCTTGCAATGCGAGAATCTTCTTCCCCTATTGCGTGAACTCTTCCATATCTCATAACTTCAACCTCTCATTTCTTTGATGGCCTTGGTAAGTCTTTTTGGTGCTACTTAAGCATTATTGGCTGTTGGAGTGCACTGCAAAGTTTGGTTGTATTACTGTTTGGTGCTCTTGACTGTTAGACAGTCCGCGAAAGCTTTTGGGTTGTTGGTAAATTGCCACCATCAGTATTATATGTGACAATTTTCTTACTTGGCCTTTATGAAGGACCAGAATGCATACATTACGATAATGCTGTGAATGGGAATCGATGTATCAGTAGCACTTTCATACTATACTTCCTTTTCTTACTTGGCCTGATGTTGCTTTCATATGGCAGGTTTGTCGGTGTTGGTGCTAGGCGTGTAAGATCCTTGTTCCAAGCAGCTAAAAAAAAGGTTTGTAAACATACTTCGTAACAATATAGTTCAGGGTTTTATTTTAAGTTTGAAAATACTTTTAATGAGTATCTCTTATTCTTCTTCTTCTTTGGCTCTAGTGCCTGAGATTTAGCAGGAATCCTAATTTATGTGGAGATAGAATAATAGAATAATCAAATACCTTTCAACCTAAAAAGTTTCTTATGGTACGTTTACTGATGAAGCCTTATATTTAAAGATGACAGTGGATATGCAACTTATGATTTTGAGGAAGTAATAATCCTTCAAAACAGAAATGTGCAAGGGAATGGAACACCACATTGTGAGGCTTAAGTAAATGATGCTAGGACAGGGAACATTCTGAGAACTCAAATTACACAACAACAATTTATCTGAACAAACTCATATTTTGTAAGACATTTATTTATATTTCTGATATAAATTTTGGAGGATTATGCTGCGTACACGACTAAGTTGGACAATCAAAAACAAATATGCTCCAAGCTTTTGATTTGAATTATTTTTTGGATCCTGCAAAGTGAGATATCAGGTAGAAGTTTGACTTTGACAGGAACTATGTAAGCTTAAAAAAATTGGTATTGTCAGAGATATTGTGATTCAATGATGTTGGGCTTTGTGGAGGCTTGGAGCCGGCCCCGCCCGTTATACAGGACCCTAGGT
>JAYMTT010000217.1:0-16073 GCA_036898025.1 Hypseocharis bilobata
TAGGCTCATCTTAAAGCCTGAATTAAGGTGATGCTTCTTTACTTCCTTTATTTGTTACCGTTAGTTGAGTAACCTTTCAGTCTTATTCTCTTAGGTAGGAAACCGAGTTGAGGTCTTTCGAAGGGTTATTGTAAATTCTTTCTATTGGGTTGGATTCCCAAACCTTTCTTATCACTAAGGCTATGACTTTGGTGCCCTCCCATTCTGGAGTGCAGGGTTCGACCCACAGGAATCGGATCTGTGGTACGGTCAAACAATTGCTTCATTCCGTGGTGGTTCTGAAGGTTCTATTCCTATTCCCTTTGTTTCGGGACTCGAGTGCTTACCGTTGAGATTATCTACTTCTGCTTTAATAGCCAGTATAAGGAAAAGATCGGAATTTTTTAACCTTATAACACCACAATAGAATAACATGGGCTAAGGAATAAGATTAAGAGTCAGAAACATCCGCAACTGAGAGGATACCGGAAAAGGAATATGGAGGGGAAATCTTGTAATCATAGGGGCCAAGAGCTTATAAACTCAGTCACAGGTAACCCACACTAGAACCAGTATCCAATACTTAGCAAGGGCTCCTTATTGATAACGATACCTCTAGGCACTCCAGAATGGAATAGAGGGGGTTCCCGACTCACTCAACTTGAAAAAGGTAAGGAAATGAACTCACCTACCCAATCCTTACTAGGCCGGGAATGCAAAGGAAAATTATTTAGCCTTCACTTAGTGAAGCTAGCATCCCTTAATAGAGGCTACTAGACAACCCTTCTGGCTTGTCCACTTGTTTTACCACATAAGACAGACATATCCACTAAATTCACGGATAGATTGACTGAAATGAATGTTGAAAATCGGTCTCAGAAAGCCTATTCCATAGGATGCCTTTCACTACCTTTGACTAGCGAGCAAGCGGAGAACCAGGCCCTAATCCTTCTCCTAAGGGCTAAAACAGAAAGAGAGGACAAACTCTTTTGATATAAGACAAGATCAGAGAAGAGTACAGGAGAAGCGCAGAAGCTGGACACCCCCATCCCATCTGGAATGAGCCTCAGGCCTAAGGTCAGGATCAACGGCTTGGAAAGAAAAAGGAAGAATGAGTTGTTGAAGTTGAGATTCATTCCTATTATATTAGAGTGCTGGATCTAGCTCCTTCCCTTTATATCTTGCTTTCCTATCTTATGAGATAATGTAGGACGGGAGAGGATCTAGTGAGCTTCACAGATCTTACATTACTTTGACAAACATCACGAGTAAGAAAAGGAGTTACAAGTCAAAGTATACTCTCTGCATGTTGACGCTCAAGGCTGATGGATCAGCTCCTTCCGCACCAGAGTGACGCAACTGCCTCTTCGTTCTATCTTTTTATTCCATGTCATATAGGTCTAGAAAGAAGGGGCACATCCGATTCATGAATAGGTCGACACCTAGTAAATCGGTCAAGTAACGAGCGTGCTCCAGCACTAAGGTTCTGAAATATCTGAGTTGCTATGGAATGAAATTGGCTTATACGCCAGGGTTAGAGTAAAGCGCAACTATAGAAGAAGATTGGATGACGTGAGAACGATGCTCATTCATCAACTGGAATAAATCACGAGCTAGAAATGGGTTAGGCCAAAAGTGAAAGGCAAAGCAATCCAACTCATTGCGAACCCACCAACTTAGTTTCCCTCGTCCGCTTGGCCCAATCGGTTATATAACCTCATTTGATTCGAAACCTTCTGCCTTTCTTCCTTGCTCTAAGTCGGATTCGGATACTGAAACCAAGGAAATAGAGTTGTACCCTAGCGGCACCTGGAGCGTAAGTGACTGTAGTTGTACGCCTGCTGTTACTCCTTAAGAGTCATCCCTCTATCATCCTGTCTGTCATCGCATCGAAGGGGATGGATGTCTTTCTTCCTTCCTGACTAAACCAATCCATAAGATCGAAAAACGAACCTTCATGCCCTCTGGCTGGACAAAGGGATGAGCTCATAATACTGCTCACTCAATGAAAGGCTAAAGAGAAGATATTGGGGGAGAATAGACCAAAGGACGCTTGTGCTCCGACAGGCTCCAAGAGCGGAAAGAAAGCTAGAATAGACCAAATAAGGCTGGCTCCCCTATGGGCTCAGAAAGCGGAAAGTACTGGTACAATTACGGATTCACGGCTGGTGAAAGCAACCCTAACTTTTTTTCATAAAATTCCGATTTGACGGTAATTCGGTTTGCCGGCTCGACGACTCTACTAAATGAGAGCACTACTGAAGAGCACATTGGGCCGATACCTTCTCAATCGTAATTGAATTGAAAAGAAAAGCATTGATTTCAAGACCACTTCTATCTAAGATATTTCTAAGAGATATTCAAAGATTGATTCAAATCTTTCTTCTATCTAAGTGATTTCATCTGCAGATTTTCTTAGTCAAAAGAATAAGACGAGATGTCACATGAAATAAGGAAATCATCTCCCAGGTTAGCTAGGCTCTGACAAGACCTCAATCATCCTGTTCAGTCTTTCCTGAATCGTCAAAGTCGGAAACTTCATTCCCAGAATCTATCGATCCAATATCCTAACGGCACCTTCATTCTTCTCATCTTAATTCTTGCACCTGTTTGTTGGCTTCATGGCTTTACCTCGTAATTGTAATACCTATCTTATGTCTTATCGTATCTTTCTTATCTGTAATAGTCTCTGATTGGGCTAATGGTTAAAGCAAGGAAAGGTCTTGGGCTCAAGCCTTGGGTCAATAAATCTAGGAATCTTATCTTATCTGTAATGATACTATCTTGTTTAAGAGCTAGCATACCTGAAGGTCTTCGGCTCGATGTACTCAGTCAGGCAGGTATTCAGCTTGAGGAAAGAACTCTCTCATCGGTTCAGCCAGGACTTCGTACCTTTCTTTCTTTGCTGAGCTTACCAGTCTCAAGATGATTGGGCGAAGGGCAATTGAAGTGATTAAGAATCTGGGTTGATAAACTGCTGGGAAGATCACAACATTACATTCCCTAAAAAGAAAGAATAGGACAACCTATTGACAATTAGCGGCATAGAACACCCCTGTAATGATACCACATGATAATTGATACACAATGGTGGTCTACCTACAGTTGATTCTATACAAAAACATCCATTCCGGCCCTTTAGGATCATTAGAAGCAGACCCTTAGGGATTAGGCTGACGAACATTCTTCACAATAGGGATTAGGTAGACAGCTACAAGAAGAAGAATGAAAGCTGCAAATAGGCTTCAATAGAAGGATAACTTATGTTACCAAAGAAGTTTCTGTTGCTGAAAGACCGTCTGCTACCATTTCACTTATTAAGATGCTCTCGCTATTAAGAGAATAGGACATCATAAAGGTTTGTACGACAGCAAATATTAAGTAAAGTATGCCAATTCCAGTAATATGGCAAGCAAGAGCTAATGTTTTGCTTTCAATATATAAGTTTAGAAGAGCTTAGCCTTTCCTTTCGACCTCGCTCGAAGGTCTAGTATCTACTCTGACTATATATAGTAGCCGTCCAATCAACTAATTTAACAGCAAGAAAGCTCTTACCTAGTCAGATAGGCAGGGAATAACGAAGACAAAAATGGAGCGAGAAATCTCCGACTCTCAAATCTTGGCTTGTTTAAAAGGTTATGGATTGCTCGAAATTTGGGGAAGACGGACGAATGGTGTTAAAGGGATTAGAAGGGGCGGGAGAAAGACAGATGTGTTGAGAAAGCCCCATAACTCTCTACCGAGGGTAAATCAACACTATAAAACCTGGGTTGTCACTCTTTAAGTTCCTTCCGTTGAGTGAGAGCTTGACCCACAAGTTATACCCTATTTTGTAGTGGCCGAGATCAAACTAGAATGTTTTGGTTTTGGTATATATACTATTACGTGAAAGGTATGATCTGTTTAGGCCTTATCGTCTATTCAAGATGACGCGACATCGGTACTTTTACCATCTACTGCTTTGGCTACGGGGGCTACTCTGATCTTCACGTTACGAGGGATAGCCATGACCCCAATTGGTGTTTGGGAAAGAGTATGGCATTTTCGGGAAGATTGATAGATATAAAGCAAGGTTAGTGGCAAGAGGATTCACACAAACCAAAGGAATAGATTATAGGCTTATAACCAAGGATGTGTTTTTCTATCTCCATTAATGGAAGAGAGATGGATCTGTGGAGGACAGCTGAGCGCAACGAAGGGGAACGGACAAGCGTGTTAACAGTTGGTTTGCCACTTATGCAGTTCCTTACAATTTCCTTCAATCAAATGCGAGTTCTATCTATCTCCTTATTCCTTTGCCCATAGGCATAGGCCGGTCTATTCTATACCAGTCGAATTCTTTACCTAGACAGAAACCTTTAACCCCCTCTTGAGGAAAGTCGCTTAGTGAGGAAATACAAGAATTAAGGGAGTCTACCTACTGAGGTACTAGATCAATTTCCTTTGACTCGTGAGATCACATGGGTAGAATGTAGTAGACTCTACTTTTTGTAAAGTCATTTTACAATCAGTGCTAAGACTGTATGTGCTATGTGCCTTGTGGAGGACTATCCAGAACACGTGAGATGTCTTTGACATTCCATATAGGAGAAACTCTTGAAGTGAAAGGAGTAGAATTCTTTCTAGTAGTTGCACTATTTAGTTAGCTAGCGAAGCCTTCGAAGGAAGAGCCAGTACTTGATTCGACCAAACCAGATTCAGCAGATTAAGATTAACCAGCCACTATCCAAGGTATAGGTAAAGGTACTAACCAGCTGATTGCCCAGATGAACTAGCGTACCCATAGACGATATGCTAGATCCATATGATAATGGGTGCCAATCTCTAGATTATAAGCTAGGGGGAGGGGGTCTTCTTAAATAGAAAGCGAGGAAAGTCGATTGACGTTAGATTAGACACTGAATTCAGTATCGAGGCTTGACGCCCCGAATTCTGGTGATAAGACCAAGCCTTGACTTTCCTAAAAAGAGGAATATCTCCAAACAAAACTACTTACTTACAGACTGAAGAGGAAATTCCGGATGGAAAGAGACCAAACAAATCTGCCTTCAGGCGGCGCACACTAAAGACGATCTACTTCACCCGGTCTTGGCTCCTTCTCCACACTTCAGATCATGAGCTCAACTCAGAAGGTTCACGTCTCGAGTAAGGTTGAAGCCTTATAGATAGAATATTTGTTATAAATTTAGATCCTGCGCTTTCATCTCTAGTCTATAGCAATTTACTATATAGTAGTAAAGCTATATCATATCTTTTCTCTTGTGCTGGACAGCTTTCTGAAGTCTGAAGCTCGACGTCTGACATTTGCTGACTTGAAAGATCAAGAAATGGGTTGACCGGGGGATGCTTCCTGTACAACTCTTCCTTATGACTCCGACTGTGGTTTACCTGAGATTAGACCGATTCTCCTCCTGCTGCAGCCACCTACTCTAAACTTTCTACTTTTGTCATTTTCGTATAGAAAGAAAGAATACAAGGTAGAAAACCGAGACTCACTGAGTGTGAAGAGACTGAATGTCCTATCTAAAAAAAAAAGCTATCATGAAAGGATCTTAAATTACGCTATTTTGTTTTGTCTATTAGGGTCGATGCCCCCCACTTAAAGGGAACGTACTTTCAATTCCGTTGGCTATATGCTTAATGCTTACGGTGGTTCAAATCCGGCTCGACCCAAGAATTTCATTAGAGAATGGAATCTCGCTACCTCTTAGCAGCAGACTGGAAGAGAGAGGAAAAGCATGCAGTGACTCTTTGCATGGGTACTCCTTTTTCGTTTTTTTCCTTACCTGCCACGCAATGGTGAGTGGCAATCCAACAACATCCCTTGGTACAAAGGTTCTGTTCCATATAAAGTTGCTGGAATGATCAACAAATCAGAAGAACTCTCACATTCATTCCTGGTGAGTTTAAACTTTTGGAGGCAGTCAGAACAGACAAAGAGTTTTGGTACTGTATCAGCATCATCGATGCTATTGCATCGTAAAAAAACCTCGAAAATATCACACTACACCATTCTGGCCCCCATTCAATCGTCATCGCAAGCCCCATATTCACATTCACATATTACCTTCCAGTTATCTGGCCCACCTTCATACCTCAACCGAGAATTTCTTTTTATCCATGCCATATCCTTTGGTATAAATTTCTATACCGGATTTTAGAAATCCAAAAAGCAAGTCCTTATCATCCAGATCTTCCATATGTTCTATATCTATCAGAAGATATCTCTCCAACATGCAATAAGTGTTCCGCAATGAATTTTCTGCTTCTTTCTTGAGTTCCAGCACCGAAGCATGACAATCTCACCAGAAGGTGATTTCCCGTCAAATTTTCCTTATAGATGATTTGGAATTACTTGGCATATTAAATTTTCATTTAACAGCCGGCCTTTCTTGACCCTAAGAGGCCGCTCCTTCACCAAAATGCTTGCTGTATAGAATTTCCTGAGTAGCCACTTCAACCGCTTCGCATTCTGGCTAGTTAAACAGTACATTCTCATACATCACATCAGCACTGACATCGACATCAGCTCCAGGCTGTGTTGGAACTTTTTCTGATTCTGGTTTAGTCACCTCAACAGGCCTAATCCCATCACCAAGCTCATCGAGCTAGTATTCAAAAATCCTTGTTTTTGTCTTTCTCTCGCGTCCGGCTATTCCTGCTGAGTCCTCACTCCGGTTAGACGGGAGAATCACTGTAGATAGCGATAGAAGACGCGGTACACAAAGTGGTCTTAGCATGAAGGGAGGATGTGGGACCATTCCTGATATCCACTCATTCGATATACGACTTCGAAAGCTTACACGTACGAAATAGCCTAGGAAAGAAGAATCGAAAGCATCGAAGCGCTAGCAGACCCAAAAGCTAGCACGGAAAATATGGAGCATTGCGCCTTAGCCGACTTCCAAGGCTTGGCCTGATAGAAGGAATGCGGACGGAGAGCATTCAGCTATGCTATTACACCAACTTCAAGGGAAAGACGCCTGATCACCTACTTAGAAGACTTCCAAAGATGGAGACAAAGAAGAAGAAGAATTAGATCGCGAAGTGACCCATCGGAACTGCACTAACAAAAGAAAAGGCTGCTTCAGAGGGATTAGGGCTTTCCTCAAAGCAAAGGCCGATAGGATATTGACTCATCAGTTTTAGGCCTTAGGCGAGAGGCCGATGGTGATCCACCTGGAACCCTCGCTAAAACCTTACGCGGATTCTCAATCAATCAAAGAAGAAAGAATTCCTTTTGAGAGGGGTACTTGCTTCGGAAGAAGGATTATGGGCTGACTCAATGACTGGTGGAAGGACTGTTAGCCGGGGAGAGAAGTTAGCCTCTGGGCTCCCCTATTACACATGACCCTCGGGCCGAATCGAATAGTAGAAAGATTGAAACGACATAGCCACAGACGGAATAGGCTAAGCGCGCCGCCTACCTTACCTTGACCTTGTAATGCTTACCGATTTAGACTAGAGGTAAAGAAAAATCTAAAGCCATTACACCTCACGGCATCGTCGGATGGGTAACCATCCATCAGACGGTGTGGGGTGTAACCTCCCCAGCATCGGATTGTCGAGGTCCGGTGTCCAGAGGCGAACACGCGGTGGCGGTCTCAGCCGTCAGACAGCTGATGGTCATGACCAATATATGTATGTTTGTTTAACAAAACTTCATAGGTGTAATGAAGTCCTCTAGTTAAAGAGGTACCTACCCATGGTGGGTGCAACACCCCGCCATTTAGGCGAGTTCTAACAGTCTTCATGCTACTAGTCATCAGTAGTTTGTATAGGATATCAGTGAGAGATAATTCTCTCCTGAGTGATTCGCGCACTCTATTTGATTGACTACGTCGCTTGAGGCCTGTTAGATGGTACAAGATCTTGATCTGCTAATGGTCATCCCAAAAAAAAGGGTGATCTTAGCGGTTCCGTCGGTACGCTAGAGAAGACTTTGTTAGAGACACCTATGGCAAGGAGGTGATTTGGCTTGTTCGCTAGTCTGGTCCCATTTGCTGCGCTTTATTTAAAGCAGCGTGCCGTAGGCTTAAAGCTTACGGTAGGGAGCCACAGCGTTCCGCCTCGTTACCTTCTCTGGTTGCCTTAGCTAGGTTTAGGTACTTTGAGACCGTTTCATCCCTCTATCAAGATGATAAGAGGAGGGGCGGAAAGGTTTGATGAGTACATTTCAGGTTCTGTACCCATCCCCTTACACCAGGGAATAAGGTGGGTGCTCTCCTGGAAGGCGTTTCTGTATCGTGAGATGCCTCAACTGATGACGAGTCCAATCTCTTCCCTAAAAGGGAGAGCCAGGCGTCGCCGCTTTATACAGTGGGTCTCTCGAAAGGTTTACGTTCTTTACCAGCTTTGGTACTAGCAAGAGGATGCTTTAAGCTCTCTTGGCCCCTCTTCACATCGCATCATCACGTAGTGGTTATGTGCTGTGTAGAGAAGGCGTACCCAGAGAAGCGTTTTGAACTTCTTTGGTGTTCTCTTCCAGGCTCCGGAGGAGCTGGTTTGATAAAGCCAGGCATTTAAAAAAGGGTCGCCTGAAGTAATCCGAGTACTCAAGTTGGGTCTCAGCTTGGTAAGCAGTGAGGGGGAAGCTTGGTAAGCTGCTTAAGCAGTGATAGAGAAGAGAAAAGCAGTGCTATCGAAGCTTGGTAAGCAGAGAAAGAGAAGCTTGGTTAGCTGTGATAGAGAAGCTTGGTAAGCAGTGAGAGGTAAGCTCTCGGCTATTTACATTAATTTCATCTCTGAGAGAAAGGAAAGCAAGATCTTCGAAGTTGTAATAGGATTTGCTATATGCGGAGGAAGATTTCGAAACTGCAGAGGTTTTTTACATGGATGCTTTGCGCTTTCGTTGGGCAGCGGATTCGCATATCAGGCAGAGTGGGTTGGCTGCCTCTTAAGAGTGTATTATCTTATGCCCACTTTCTATCTTACTATACGATATTCCTAGCTTACTTGCCAAAGCTTGTCCACCCCTTCTCACCCAGGCTAGAAGGTAAAGGCGGGTGCCGCATAGGGAGAGGTTCTGAAAGAAAGCCCACGCTGAAATGGCGATTACAAGAACGAAATATGAAACTTTTGGCACTAAGGAAAGAGGACCCACAGCCGATTCATTCGTACCCTATTCCTAAAGCTATATCCCCGACTACTGAATTACCTGATGAGATAGCTTGAACAGCTGAAATCTCCGCCTGGTATAAGGTAGTAGTCCAGGTAGTAGTCGAGGGAGTTTACCTCAGGATTCAAGTAAGAAGAAGTTTAGGATAAAGAAGCTATGAGGAGTGGTAAGAAGAAGTTTAGGAGTTAGCTTACCGGAGAGGAAGCGAAGTCACTCGACTAAGAAGGAGAGGAAGAGGGCCAATAAGGAGCGGAGCGAGTGGCATCGAGACGTGAGGCAAAGCACTTGAAAGCGGAAGAAAAGACCAACGTATCTTAGATATTAGATAATCTTTCTCTTCCTAGCGCTTGGGGCAGGCAACTTTGTTAGCAAGTTCCCTCTCAGGTTTGATTCGTATAGATCATACATAATTGACAATGCAAGGGGTTCGTATCGGACGGTTTGATCCCCCGGTCTCCTCTGTCCATCCATTATCCATTACGAGTCCAGTCTGAGCGCCCAGCTTTAGCGCCTTCCAGCACACAAGCACACAAGTAGTTCCTCCTCTCCTGTTCTGTAATAGCTCGCCAACGGCAGAAAGGGTTCCTTCTCTTCTTGGATGAGGGCGGCCTGGGTCTTGGTCACTCACTTGGTAATGAACCGATTGAATCACTTAGAATAGGTGAAGTATTCCCTTTACCTTTACCATAAGACTCTCTCTTTTTCAGTAGAAAGAGGCTAGGGTGTTCCTTGCTTCGAGACACTTTCTTTATCAACCAGACCTAATGCCTTCCATCCCTTATGGAGCGTACCATACTTGTACTTGTTTCTTCGATCCACGAGGAAGCAACAATAACTATTAGAAAGACCAAAAGTTTAGTAAGAGGGGGTATTATGGTTTCGGGAAGGCAGTGAAGTCAGCGGCGGATATGGAGTACTCGAGGGACAGGCCCTTAAGCGAAGGACGAAAGCCTCCTTGAAAGCCGCTGTTGAACCAGTAAATGTGGCAACTGGTGGTAACGTATTCAATAGTTGATTCCGTGAAAGAAACCTCCCTCTTACATAAGGAAGTTTTTTCCCTCTATCTAGTTAAAGTGAATCGAACTTCAAGGAAGATTGATCACAGTTGAGTCTGAGCCCAGCACTTCTTCCATTTACTAAGATATCCAGTCTCAAATTCCAAGGTGTGGACCAGGAAATGCTCCCATAATCATGAAGTTTGAGAGTTTGGTGCCAATGCAGTGAATGGTGGTGGTTCTGGTTGTTCCGGGGACAGCTTTCTGGTACGGCTATTGGCCTTCTAGCTTCTAGCTAAGTCACAGTCTTATCCCTTATTCTATTTCTTCAAAACCAGGTTTAGGTTCAATCTTATAAGTTTAGCTGAGGTCCATCAATCAATCTCTCATAAACCCCTAAGCGGAATCTATATGAGGCCTTAGGCCCAGCTTGTGTAGGCTATCTTTCACACCTATGGCAATAGAATAGAAGGAGGGAGTTTCCAACCAAAGCTTCTTTTTTAGAAAAGAGAATAAGGGTTTAGGCATTGAGGAGCTTTCCTAGTTAGATTTCTGCCCTGTCCTTGCCTGTCTGCAAAGAGGAAGTAAAGGCAGGCTTTCTATCAACAAAAGAAAAATCTCCAACTACTATTGACTTAAGTCCTCACTCAAGCTGTAAGTCTTCTCATTCCAAGGTTGGGAGTGCAAGAGCAAGAGAATGACTGATTTTGCTCGTGGTCTTCCATCTATTATCTCTTGTGGTCTCAAAAGAGAAAGAATCTGACTCTAGCTTACCTAGCTTTCCATACTACCTTTCGTAACTATCATTCCTACCTGCTGTATCCTTTACCAGCTAGCTAGTAGACCTACCCCGCTTTTAACTCAATCGGGACCTGTATTGTATGACTTGACTACTTTATCTTTCTATTTATACCGGCTGATGCCCTGTAACTCCCGACTATTAGTAGTCCAAATGCATTGGGCTCGATGTAACAAACTATATAGGTATCGTACCCCTCAAGGGCGACAACTTCGCCTTCAACTCGCTTTCTTTCTTTCATATCAAATAACCTTCGGGAGATGGTTCGGTTCCCCAGCTCTCTTTGACCACGACTCAGTGATTAGTTGGGAATCTTCTTGTCAGTTAGCTCTCCAGGGCAGTTACTGATTCAATTCGTTTGTAGCCTTTAGATGTCAAGTCAAACTTTTCCCACCTCCTCGCTATTAAAAACCTTTTACTGTTCGCCCAGTCAAATCAAATTGTTTGAACGGGACCTCCACAATACAAGGGGGACTACCATTCCAATAGAAAGCCTGTCCTCGGAATTCTTCCTCAAGATTGAGTCCGGTGGGATCGCAGCTGTCTCCTATTGATACATAGCGGTATCAAATCAATAGGATGGATCTCACTTCCCAAGATAAAACAGGTATGATACTAGCTTGCTTAGCCCATGAGTCCGAAAAAGGGAATAAGTAGAGCGGAGGGAGCGAATAAACCTCTTTTTCCCAGCTGATACTTACTTTCTTTATACGATAGGTGGGATCGCAGCTCTTCTACAAAATAATGAAAACCAAAGTCAGGGGTGGAAGGTTCAAGACAGAAGCAAATGAAATATCATTAAGAGAAGAAAGCGTAGAAAAGAAAGGAGAAAGTCTATCTGATGGTTGAGGGGGAAGTAGCTTTAGGGCGGCGGCGGTCTAATCATGCTAGTTAGGCCTTATGCTTAACACATGAAAGTCGGGGATAATCCGCGGGGTAGAGTAAGGGTTAACTCATCAGGCTCATGACCTGAAGACTGCAGGTTCGATTCCTGTCCCCGCTACTTCAATCCCGGGCTCTATGCCAACCCCTTAGACTCCTCAAGTTAGTGAAAGCCCTGTAGCCTAAGCCAGTAAGAGGTGATAGGTCTGAGACAAGAGTTTCTTGGTCTGAGACTTTACAAGTAAGGAAGAGATTTATCGAACATCGTCCGGGCGGACTGAATCTAGCCTCGGCTCCGGGAGGAAGACGGGAATATGAAAGAGACTTAGCCAAAGCAGCTTTGTCGGAGATGGAGTAGAGGGCAAGCCTTGTAAGTGCTAGTTTAAGAGAAGAGGGTGGGTTCTTTCCTGCGGCTAGGATCGTAGTATCCTGCGCATGCTTAAGCTTAAGAAAGCCAAAAATCAGCATAGAGAAAGCCTTCCATACTTATAGGGTTATGGCCTCATATTTCTCTTCCTTTAGCTTTCGTGTAAAGTAAACCACTCGTTGCTTGCGGACTGGCTTTAAGAATCGGTAATCAGAGGAAAGGCTGGCTTACAAGATGGCTTACAACTGTAGCCCCGACCCGATGTAATGCAAAAAAACCTGCTGACAGGCACACCGTCCTTATTCGCTTCCAACGAAGAACAACCAACGGAGCTGAAGGCGGTTCGTGCGGGAAAGAGGATGACTAACAAGCATTCTCAATGGCTCGAAACTCCATTCTTTCTCCCCTGCAATCTATTAAAAGATCTAATGCTTCCAACTGGTTCACCCATTTTTGCTTTATTCAAATTACTTCTCTCAAGATCTCAACTCAAGAGAAATGGAAGGGGCACTTAATCAAATGGAGCGATAGGTAAAGGATAGGTAAAGTATGGGACGTTCAGTAAACAATCCCTTAGCTAAAATCCTCGGGGATACCGAACTTGGACTTGGAGTAGAGAAGGCAGAGGAGAATCAAGACAAGGGGGGATGGCTAATTCCGGGAATAGGATCTATCCCATACCCTTCTTCGACTATTCGACCTGCTCCTCGAAGCAAAGAAGGGAATGAAGATGGCATAGAATGACCTGTTAGCAAGAAGGAAAGGAGTTAGTTGGCTTACCGCATCTACCTTCTCAACGCGGGATAAGGGCTGGGGGCGCTAACTAAGTACTAAAGCTGCTGGAGCGGCTTCACCTCACGAAGGAATCGGAATCTCGCTACTTCCCCTTACTGTCCTAAGCGGGGGAGGCGAGTTGAAGAAAGAGAGATCGAAGAAAAGAAGAAGCTCCACCTTATCCCAGCCAACCAACCTGCCCATAAAGTCCTATATACTCTTTTTTCGATAAGCGAAGGAAAGAGCAGAAGAAAGATCGCTTAAAAAGGAAGAAAGCGCAAGTAAAACAAGCTCATCCGCACCTTCCACATAGATTGAAAAGAAATGATTCGGTAAGCCAGCCTGCTAATCTAGAGGTAGGGTTGGTAAAGTCTTCTTCCTTCTGGTGAAAGACTTTCTTATAGCTTTGAGCTTTCGGGCAGACCTGCCTTGGTCCAATCCCCAGCAGTTCACTGACCTATCACTGTAAGTAAGGTAATTCCTGTAGTTGTTAGACCTTGTGAACTCTATTGCATTCCTGACACCTTTTATCGTATTCGTCTTCTAATCGAAGAAAACCCCAACCAATAGATTCTATATATGATATTGCATTCCCGCCTTCTTAATCTTCTGCTAGGTATACCATCCAGTCAAGGAAGATGAGCAAGATTCTTTTCTATTACCTTCGTTATCTCGATGGAATTCAAAAGAAAAGGGAAATCTGTGAAAGTGGAAATCGGCGAAAGTCAAGGGTGTCCTCCAGCGCGCACCTTCGCTATTGAGGAAGATTGAGTTCTCACATCTCTTTCCCAAAAACATCTTGACCGGGAAAAGGGGTACTGTGAAGCTGATGGAGTGCGGAAGAAATAACCTATATCACAAGATTCGAAAGCTGCGGAGGATGTGAACTCAGAAGAATCGACTACTAGCCACTAATAGTCGAGAGCCCCGATCGACCCAATCACTGAAGGTCAGATCGAAGCAATTAGGAGTGAGTTTTTTGATAGTACCCCTCACGGGATAGATAGAGGCTGGAATCCTACCGTTTCATACTTATATTATAGGCAGTTAACCAACCCTTCAACGAATAACCTATTGGCAAGGTTGATGGGTAAGTTGCGAGAGAGTATTCACCACGCTCGCCATATCGAGGGCCAGATAAGGCATTCGGGGCAGGCTATTGGAGAAAGATCCTATTGCTACTTTTATCTTTCACTTCACTTTTATATCCTCGCTATGGATAATTAGGAGTATCTTAGCGGATGCCGTTACGTCAGCAAATAACCTTATACCCTTATCTTCATTTCGTCATTTTCTTATAGTTGTTCCGTTCCTCTCCCAGTTGGTCGAGTGACTCCGTCCCTCCGTTCCTCTGCCTAGAGCCTTTAGGGATAGGAGTAACTGATAGAATCTGATATTATTCCTATAGAGGGACAGATATAGTGTGTCAGAGACCGTCCAATTCTTCCTTTAGCCGTGCACGCGCTCGGGGAAAGGTCTTTGCTTGCCGTGCCAAGCCTAAGGTTAAGGGTCGAGATTAGGGGGTACAAAAGACGGAAAAACTGCTAGAGCGCGTTTTCAGGCAGGGGTGCCCCGCTCTAATGGTGGTCGAAAGACTGATGAAAAGATACTTCTAGATTTGCTTGCTCACTTTATAACTCGAGCAGGTTGGCTTACTCCAGCAGTATATAACTGGCCTAGGCCCACTTTCAAACGTCGCCTGATCTGATTCGCCGGCTGGATCGCCCATGGAAGCATTGGAGATAGTTAGAGCGTGAGGAAGCGAGAAATCTCTGCAATCAGATGATCGTACTTTCTTTGACTTCAACCTTTGAGATATTTTCCCACTAGAGGAATTATCGTAAGCTAAAACTAATACTGGCAAAGAAGGCTCACACCATTAAAAACGGTGTACACCGGCCAACAAACTAGTTCTAGAGCCTTACTAGAGCCTTAGTAGTCGAAGTTCCCTTACCGCTCCGTGGGGATTTGGAATGCTCTTTTCCTTAAAGTGATCGTACGGGTAGTTTAAGAAGAGCGAGAGGAAGAAAGATAAAGCTTTTACGCAGGGAGATGTATTAGAACCCTTCCTTTAGCCAACTTTCTATCCCCAAAAAGAAATATCCCTAGCCCGCTAATCCATCTTTCTATGGTCACCCATTTTCGGGCAACTTTGACGCTCTCCTTTACCACTGCATGACTAGATCTAGATCACACAGACAGACAAAAAGAAAAAAAAAGAAGATTGAAAATGGCGGGTTTGGGATTCATGCAATAAGAAGGAAAAGTAAGCCGCTGACGAGTCTGCTAGAAAGAGTGTTTTGAACCCGTTGTCGAAAGACCGGGGAAAACAAGCAAGAAGTCTTTGAGCGAAGACGTTGTCCTTGGATAAGTGCGAGAAGAGACCTTTCCAAGTAAGTCCCTCAGGTCGGTACTTCCATGGCCATGGTAGCCACGTGTCATTACCCCCATTGGCATAGCTAGACGATCTTCACTCTCTCGATCCCTTTGAAAAGCATTTTCCTATCTATTTGATCTGACCAGGGAAATCGACCTATCCCCCGGCGTACTGGAGCTTTTCTATCCGCGGAATATCTTTTTTATCTTATTCAAATGCTCGATTCATTCCTCAATCGCAGCAGGCAGACCTTCTTAATAATAGATCATTGCAACCCTTCTATGCCTATCTTCCCCTCTGCGCCTTGAACAGAAGCTCAAGTGCACGAAGACCCTCTTACTTAAGCAGGTGCTATCACTTAATAAAATCTCGGGGTCATTCTTCAAGACTACCACCTTCCTTCTCTTCGGGCATTGGAAGATGAATCAACTCCATATAAGCTGGATGACCCGGACCCGGGCCTTTTTTGTGGCTTGGTCTTAACTGTAGCACTATAAGACCTTGAAGGTGAAGTTAGTGTTCCATGAACTCCATCCCACATAAATGCTGTGGGAGAAGTTATCTAGCTACATTCTATTACCGGTTGACAAACCCTGGAAACTTTCTTTTTTTTTGATCTATCTTTTTCGAGCCCTTATCTTTATCTAAATAGAATTGCAATTCCTAAGAAAAACCGTATATATCCATATAATAAAATAAGAAATAATTAAGAAAATAATAAAGAGAGATAAAGAAGGGCTTTTTCAAGTCTTACTTTTCGTGTAATCTAACATAGTATTTAT
>JAYMTT010000218.1:0-16018 GCA_036898025.1 Hypseocharis bilobata
ATGAAAGCGGAAAGTTACTGTGGACAACTCTTTTAGGAAAGTAAGACAGTTCAAGGTGGATGGAGGGAGTAGTTTCAATAATGTGAATTTTGGGTTGCTTGGATTGGGGCTCAAGTGCTTATTGTGTTTAATTGTTGCAGTGGAGCTGGGTTACATGTTGGTCATCCGCTGGGATATACTGCCACTGATATTCTAGCTAGGTTGAGGCGTATGCAGGGTTACAATGTTCTGCATCCAATGGGATGGGATGCTTTTGGATTGCCTGCCGAGCAATATGCCATCGAGGTTTGCTTTGTGGTTTGGTTTAGTATGTCATGTGGTGATTCTGGTGAATTTTATCATAGTGGTTGTTCTCCTTATTTTTTGGGATGATTCTTGTTTCTGACAGACGGGAACCCACCCAAAAATTACTACACTGAGGAATATTGAGCGTTTCCGTATCCAGGTAAGACAGTGTCCCTCTCAGTTCTTTTTGGTAAGCTAAGAAGTAAAATGTTTTTTTATGCATGAAACCTATGAAGAAGTTTTAAGCTTAGCACTACTCTACATCTCATTTTGGGTTGTGCTGTTTTAACTTTCATCATGTGATTTCTCTACTAGAGTAACAGGAGTTTGACTTGAAGGGCTTCCCCACTTTCATATTTGGTGTGAAGTTCCACAGAATTTCAGATCATAGATTGACCAGAACTGGGAGTTTTAGTCCTTGATTTGATGGTAAAGACTAGTGATTAGTGACTAAAAAAATGGATTACAAGAGAGGACATTGTTTAACATTCATAGAATCTTTACCTTTTCAAGCGTTCTGAACTGCTTTCCAGTCAATCTGCAGTGTCGTTGAAGCCACATAACTTAGTGGGGGTGTTTGATTGTAGTTTATAAGCACTGACCTTTAAAGTCCTTTTGGATTTGCACAACTCATTGGAGTATCTCAATATTATTTTTCTTATGTATGTACGGATGTCACAAATTGGCAACTGATCTAATTCTCACATTTTTCTTTCTTGGTTTCAGCTTAAATCTTTAGGCTTCTCTTATGACTGGGATTGTGAGTTTTCTACTGTGGAACCTGAATACTATAAATGGACCCAATGGATCTTTCTCCAGCTACTCAAGAGAGGATTGGCATATCAGGTCTAGGATATCTGCGGCGCAGATCTCTTTTTTCTGTCATTGCAACTAAAAATCAGATCTCATGGTCAACTAATTGTTTATTCAGGCTGAAGTGCCAGTCAACTGGTGCCCTGCTCTTGGCACTGTCTTGGCAAATGAGGAGGTGGTGGATGGTGTGAGCGAGCGTGGCGGTCATCCAGTTATAAGAAAGTTATGCTGATGTTGTGGTGTTGTATAAGTATGAACCATCAATTCAAGCTATGCTACTTCTATTCTTATTTCCATTTTTGAATGGTTCTATAATTTTACAGTGTCATTGTTTATTACCGAGCAGCCAATGCGGCAATGGATGCTTAAGATTACTGCATATGCTGATCGTCTTCTTGAAGATTTAGATGAGCTTGACTGGCCTGAGAGTTTAAAAGAAATGCAAAGAAATTGGATAGGCCGGTCTGAGGGGGCAGAAATGGAATTTTGTGTTCTCAACAGTAATGGACAGGAAACAGACATAAAAATTACAGTTTATACTACCAGGCCCGATACCATTTTTGGAGCAACGTATCCATCTTACACTTTCTTTCTTTTTGTCCTTCTATTCACAGTAAATTTCATTCATTAAGTACCATACAGCAAATACTTATAATGGCTGTTCCTGGAAGTTGATTTATTTGTATCACGTGTTTGTATGCAGCTATGTAGTTGTTGCACCAGAGCATTCATTGTTGTCAACAATAGTATCTGCGGCACAGAGCACATATGTATGATTATCTTTTTCCAAACTTTAGTTTGTTTCAGAGTTTTCTTGACCATGTGTAATTAGAATACAGTAAATCTTGGGCACAGGTGGAGGAATACATAGATCTTGCCTCAAGCAAGAGTGACCTTGAGAGGACTGAGCTTCAGAAGGAAAAAACTGGGGTTTTTAGTGGTTGCTATGCGAGAAATCCAGCTAATGGGGAAGCTATTCCAATATGGGTTGCAGATTATGTGTTAGGGAGGTATGCCCAGGATTATTTTCATTTCATAGATTCTGTATGTATATATGCTCAAGTTGATATCCACTTATATATGTTCTCTATCACACAAAATGAATTGGTTACCTGACATGTTACAGACAGAAAGTTTGTTTTATTGAATTTTTAATTAATGCTTGCAGAGTTTTTATTTAATATAACTGAACAATTATACACCTCGTAATTGGCACAGTTATGGAACAGGAGCAATTATGGCTGTACCTGCACATGATACTCGTGACTATGAGTTTGCTTCTAAATATGACATTCCGGTTCACTGGGTTGTGACAGCAGATGCTGAAAACTGTAGTGGCTCTGGAAATCCTTATACGGGTGAAGGCACTATTATGAACTCATCAAATTTGACACTGGGGCTTGACATCAATGGCTTGTCTAGCAAAGAAGCTTCCTCCGAAGTCATTGAATGGGCTGAGAAAACTGGAAATGGGAAGAAAAAGGTGCTTTTCTCTCTATATGTGAAGTTAGTTATTTTCAGGTTCGGTGAAGGAGGGGCAGATTGTAACTATGATAAATTCCATATAATTTTTGTGTCTCATGCATGTCTTTTTTCAGGTGAACTATAAGTTGAGGGACTGGCTTTTTGCTCGACAACGTTATTGGGGGGAACCTATTCCAGTTATTTTCCTGGATGAGAATGGTGAGAGCATTCCACTTCATGAAACTGAACTGCCCCTTGCTCTTCCTGAATTGGATGATTTCACTCCCACTGAAACAGGAGAACCACCACTATCAAAAGCGGTGTCTTGGGTATGATTTCCTTCTCAATTCCCTTTGTCCATCTTGTCATTTATTTCATACATGGAATGAATTAGCATATTTTAAACTTCCAAGAAACCAGACTGTTTCTTCTGTAAAAAATATAACCTCCGCATAAGCACTTGAAGTTGGAATAACTGCTCTTGAGGTCCCCCCCATTCCCACACAAAAGAAAAAAAAAAAGAACAAAGAATATAAATAAAAATTTAGTTTTTGGAAACCTTAGCAGAATACTTGGGGAAATGGCGTTTAATGAACAAGGAGTTCATGGAAACACTTGCATCAGTAGTTCTCTTGTTCTGCAGCTGTTCCTATGTTCAATGAGAGGCAAAAAGTTGATTTCGACCTAGGGAGCATTCTTCCTGATCTAGTCTTCCTAAGCTCTACTGGAAGCTAAAGACTGTTAACCTCAGGACCAGTATTTTAGAATTCCAGATGAACCATAATTTAGCTTTACCGATTGGTCTATTCTATCTCTGTTCATTTTTTTTCGTACCTTGCCCCTCCCCAAGTGACTAGTTGTTTTGCCTCTGTTTAATATGCCCACAAAATTTCAACTATTTTGCAGGTTAAAACCACAGATCCTTCATCCGGCAAACCTGCTAGACGAGAAACAAGCACCATGCCTCAGTGGGCTGGTTCTTGCTGGTAACATGTTTGAATTCTCTTAGTTGACATTTCCCTTTAAGGTGCATTTGTTTCTTCTGTATTTTGTTTTTTCTACTTCTGTTATTTTTTCAGAAGAAGGTGGTACACCTAGGGTCATAGTTTAGAAAGTGGTGGAGAAAGCAGGAAAATTTAGTGTGAAACACAAAGATAATTTAAAAGGTCATATAATGTGGAGTATGATTGAGAAAAAAAAACCTAAAAGGAAAATATGAATACTTCTCAAGTAGAACTCAAAATTTGGTATAATGGCTCGTAATACCTAGTTCTATACATGTCATGAATTCTTATCCGCATATACATGGTTTTTTGGGGAAAAGAAAAAACATTATAAGAGAAATATCAAGCTACCCTACTGTAATATGATAAGTGTAATGTTATTTATCCAAAATGACAAAGAAAAGATGGTAATAATGATATCCATGTTCACTTCATGTGCATGGACTGGTAATATTTCTCTATATCTTCTTTTAGCTTTATAAAAAACAAGAATTAGATGGTGAAATGGTTAGGGAAATGATGTTTAACCTAATGCAAGTTCTACTTAACATTAGAATGATATTATCCAAAAGGACAAGAGGAAGGCAGAAAATAAAAAATATTGCACTAGAAAGAGTGGAGCATTTCCAAAGGATTAATGTAAATGATCCCATATAGTTATGGTAGTTTAAGGTGTAGTTATCTGAATGAAAGCTTCAGTTCATTATACTCTGAATGATTCATCGGAAAGTAGATCTGTAGTTTTTCACTGTTATTTTCATAATTTAATGTTGGAATAATTGGAGTAAGGTAGATTTCAAGCGTCAATATTCTGATGATCAATATGCAGGACATTTAGCATATTCAATAAGATTCTGGGAAACTTCTATGAGATCTAAGGTTCTACATTTTTATAAATTTGTCCAGGTATTATTTGAGATTTATGGATCCAAGAAATTCCAAAGAGTTAGTAGATAAGAAGAAAGAAATGTAAGAACGGTTTTCACTCACCGAATTTATGACCCTTTTTGGTCTTGTAATTAGCTATGTTCTCACTATTTCTTGATTATTGTCATTTTTTTTTTGCTGCAGGTATTGGGGTCCAGTTGATGTGTACGTTGGAGGTGCTGAACATGCTGTTCTCCACTTACTTTATGCTAGGTTCTGGCACAAGGTTTGTTACCCAATCCTGTCTTGTTCGTAGTCATGTGCTAGAGAGTTATTAGTATGAGTTTTTACTTGTGGGAAAAAAAATCTGTATGTTGAAATGTTGCATCTTCTATTGGCATCACTGCCTTTTTTATTTGTTATATTTTCTTGTTATTTGTCTTGGATAAGAAACATAATGCATCGTTGTTAAAGGAGCTACTTAGTATTGCTATTGACTGGTCTGAGTCTAGCCTTAGGTCAGTTTTGAATGTGTGAAACGAGCCTCAGTCCGAAGGATAATCTCTTTACTTAATAATCCTTAGTCAAAGTAGGATGATGCAGCTGAGCTATCTGCCAGTTTCCTGAGAGATCCAGTGACACAGAGCAATACTAAAACTTGACAGAGGACTCTCACAATCAAATAATAGGTGGTCTGGTAAAAGATAGAAAAAAGACTGCACAAATTTATATTGAAAATATACATAATTGGTTGTCCAATTTTGGTTTTTAATGTTGCTGCAATGATAATAAAATCCTGACTAGAATTGCTTATTTCAGGTTCTTTATGACATTGGTGTTGTTTCTACCAAAGAACCTTTCAAGTGCGTCATAAACCAAGGGCTTATACTTGGTGAAGTAAGTAAAGTTGCTTATGTATGGCACAGTATTGCTCCATTTTGCATGTCTCTAATCATTTGAATGGCAGGTCGAATATACGGCTTGCAGGGATGCAGATGGAAATCTAATATCTGCAGATTCTATTGACACGTTGCGTGATCATCACCAAGAAAGAATCCCCGAGGATAAAGTATTTTCCTCGCAGATGCTGTTCTTATTTTGATTCTGGCATTTAAATTTGATATTGAGAAGATCATGCTTTCTCCTCATGCAGGTCACGAAATCTGGGGATTCTTTTGTACTGAAAGACAATCCGAATATTCGTTTGATTGCACGTGCTCACAAAATGAGTAAAAGTAGGGGAAATGTTGTAAATCCTGATGATGTTGTTTTTGAGTATGGTGCAGATTCTCTTCGGTTATATGAAATGTTCATGGGACCATTTAGGTATATTTTCCTTTTAAATTTAAAACCTTGTGTCCTGATTAATTTGTCAATTTATGCCTTGCTTTGCCTCAAGTTGAGAAGGTAATAAATACCAACAAAGAGTAAAAAATGCTAGGCTCGTTCTTACATAGTGGTGCTTTTGATTATATTGTGCTTGTAGAGACTCAAAAACTTGGAATACCAGCGGGATTGAAGGTGTTTATCGATTTCTGGGAAGAACATGGAGGCTTGTAGTTGGTCAACCTTTACCTAATGGTATGTTCAACGATGGTACAGTGGCAACTGATGATGAACCTACTCTGGAACAACTTCGTTCTCTGCATAAATGTATCGCGAAGGTCATTCTCAGTTTGTTAAATTGTATCTTCTTTTGTTTATATTACTTTATTTCAATTTCTGCTGTCTCCTTTATAAGTTGTATAGTCAATACTTAATGTCTACATATCAAATTTGAAATCATCTCTTTGTCAACTGCAAATTCTTGATGGAGTTTTAAGGCTGTTATCTATACTTCAGTTTTTATTTGAAATATTGTTAAATATGACTTGCAGGTAACAGAAGAAATTGAAGGAACAAGGTTCAACACTGGAATTTCTGCAATGATGGAATTCATTAATGCAGCATATAAGGTATTGTACACGTCGGACTCCCTACTATTTTCCATTTGGCTTAAACTTCGGACTCCTAGACCTAGGTATCCACTTAGTTTTGTGGGCATGCCCTATACTTTCTCAGGTGCATGTCAGAACTCTTTCTGATTTTAAGCTTCATTTCAAGAAAGCTTAGGTTTTGTTACTTCTAGAGACTAAGGATAATTAGACTCTTTCTAATGAGCTTTTCCATCTTTTTCATGTTTCAAGTGGGAGAAACAACCGAGGTTGATCATTGAAGCATTTGTTTTGTTGCTTTCACCATATGCACCTCACATGGCTGAGGAGCTTTGGTCTCGCCTTGGACACTTAAATTCATTGGCATATGAACCTTTTCCTAAGGTATGTATCTCTGTCTTTCCTAAGTTATGTATTGCTTTGGCGCTGTCATGATAATCACTTCAGACTACACTGATCTAAATCGAGTATAGATATTTATTTTACTTCAATTCCATTGCATAGCGAATTCTCGGAGCTTGTAAATAATGCTGTAGATTGATTCAATGTCATGTAGTACTGAAATCAGATTTTTTATCCAATGACCATATGTAAAAGTGAAGTGGGGGCATATAGCGGGACAAATGTATAGACTTAATAAATACGTGTAACATAAGAGTAGAGGAAGTGATTTTGATTCGTAGTTTAATCGCTATTGACAATGGAACTTCGAATTTTTGTTTGGACTACTTGTGGAAATAGGATTTAGAGGGCACAAAATCCATCAAAAACTGTACCAAAATAGTAACCAGAAATGTTCATCTGCTGTTGCATGAAGAAGCTTTCTAAATGCAGTCAAGAGCAACATGAACCGTTTTAATTTAACTTTTTAATCATTCCTCGCTTATTGCAGGCTAATCCTACATACTTGAAGGACTCCACTGTGGTCCTACCAGTTCAGATCAATGGCAAGACGAGGGGTACCATCGAGGTAGAAGAAACTTGCACAGAGGAGGATGCTTTTAGACAAGCTTCAGAGGATAAGAAACTCTCCAAGTATCTGGATGGGCAATATATCAAAAAGAGAATTTATGTTCCTGGGAGGATCTTGAATGTTATCCTGGACCGTCAAAATGCCAAGGTTGGTCTCTGATAGTCTATATTGCGGCTACATCAACGAGTTTACATTGCACAGATCAACTCAGCATCTTAACTGCAATTCAAAAGACAAAATATTCAAAGGTAAAGATGATACGCAGTCCTTTCATCAGAATTCTTTCCTTGGCACCAGTAGACATTCGTAGCAGAGAAATGGTCCTGCAAATTTGGGAACTGTGAGGCTCTGTAAAAACACAGATCCATCTTATACAACAATAATATATGAGAATTTCAGGTCATCCTTCGAGATGCCATTACCGTTTGATAATTAAGAAGTTAAATTTATCTATCCGCGCAACGTCTGTAGTCACATTGTGAGTGTGGAAAATCCTGAGAATGAGTGATCAAACATGCAAGTAAATTAGATTTGTTGTCTCCGGATTTGATATCTTAAACATTTTTGTACTGGTATAAACAAATGAACCGGGCAAGTGACTCTATTTTGCTCTTGTTTCTTCCTTGTTGTAGCTAGCAAGTGGCGACGGAACATTAAGGTTACTTAAACATAAATATTGAAACATAGTTGTCGATGATCGTCAAGAACAAGAAGTTGCAACACAAGATGATACTTAAGAAACTAGCTAAGGCGAAGCTTCTCAATTGGATCCTAACAAGAAAAGTCTTGCTCTGATTTCTTCTTCCAAAACTAACAAGGTTAGGTTGACCACACACCAAACACTTTCCTATCTATCAAAGAAGACTTGTTTGGGTCAACACAAAAAAAATCAACCCCATTTCGTTTCCTAAGCTTATAGGCATTGACACTTTGCCTCTTTTTCAATTTTTATAGGAAAATGACCGGAAAGTATTAGAATAAAGAATACTTGTACTTAATTTAGTAATAAAACATCTAACCAACTAATTTTTTTAGATGAAATTGTTCGATATCTGAAAATTATTAATTTTATTATAGAAAAAAAATACTTAACAAAAAATTGTACTACATTATAAGAAAAAATCATATAAAAATAGTCTTTTAATGTTTTAGTACATTTTAGAAATGATTTTTTATTAAATTATTTTTTATCAGTATTAATGGAGTATTTTTTTTTTAAACCTTTTCAAGGCCTATATAAATAAGGCCTAACTTCATGCCCACGTCCTACCACGTCCCTTCCAGTAGGACGGTGCCGTTTCCTTTAATCCCCAGTGTCCTCATTCGTGGGACCCACCCACCTGTCCCGATGTGATCTCCACTGATTACGCACACGAGCCCATGTGTACACAGAATTTCCAGTTCGGACGGCCCAACCCAACATGGAAACATCCCTCCTCCTCGTCTAGCAATAGCAATAGCATCGCAAATAGTAATAGTAAGTATTAGTAATAGGCTAATAGCACTGCACAACCCATTCACACTGTAAAACAAACTAGAGTGAAAATAGAATATACGGCGTCGTTTCAAATCTCCTTCCCTAGAACTAGAAGCTAAAAACTTCAGTTTCTCTTACCTCTATCAAGCTAATAACACAACAGCAGCACAGTACAGGCTCCAAACCAGTTTCTCTTCTTCCCCAGTCCACCATTCTTAAATGAGCTTCTTCTCTGCTTCTCCTCCAAAGTCTCCCCTTCAATGTAACTTCTCTTTCTATAACTCCAAACCATCTGATTCGAATTTTCTGGATTTTTTCGTTTTGTTTTTGCTGAATTTTTCTTAGAAAAGTGCAGGAAGAAGAAGAGCCATGACGAAGAAGGCTCCACCACCAATACCAGTGCGCCACGTGATCTGGAAGAGCTGGAAGCTGGTGATCGCCTTCTCCGTGGCGCTGTGTCTCTTTGCTCTCTTCAGACTCCACTCCCAGCCCGACCTCACTACCTCTTCTTCTCGCGCGAGGTTACGAGTCTCGCTCGATGAATTCACTGGCCCTCCCAAGATCGCATTCCTCTTTCTCGTCCGCAGGAACCTCCCGCTTGATTTTCTATGGGACACCTTCTTCGAGGTTTTTATTTTTACTTTTTTGTTTGTTTGAATTTTCTCGCGCTTTCTCGGGAAAGTTGTGGAGATTTGGAGGGGGTTTTGTGATGATTGGTTGTGTATGTATGTTCGCAGTATGCTGACGTGGAGAAATTCTCGATTTATATTCACTCGGCGCCGGGTTTTGTGTTCGATCAGACGACGACGAGGTCACGTTTCTTTTACGATAGGCAATTGAAGAATAGCATTCAGGTAATTGATTTTTGAATCATTAATTAAACATTTATAGTCTTAGTTGCTGGCGAAAGTAAGGAGAAAGGAGAATTAGATTATCGGGTTGATTAAGTTATGCTGTTTTTGTATGAAATTGAATTTGACCTCATAACAACACTAGTTATATGGTTGCTGTTTAATAATTTGAAAATTTCTGTTTTTAAGAAACTAAATTCCTTTTCATACTGTTTATCTGACCAACTGATAGATGAAACGAAGGCTATAAATTTGTCTATGAATTCAATTTATCTCGGTTTGATGAGAGGTGAAAAAATGAAAAGAAAATTTTGAATCTCACATTTCAAGTTGTTTGCTTAAGAAAAAGTAAAAATGAACCTCAACCAAGCTAAATAGTAGTATTAGGCTTAGTTCAGTTGATGATGTTGTAGTTATATGTTATGCAAAGCTCCAGACTGAAAACTTCGTACATTCCTTTGTTTACCTACATTCTTTCGACAATTGAAATGAGTTATCGTGGATTGAGTTTGCTTTGATCTTGATCTCTTTATAGTATCTAGCCGATGTTGATCGCTTGTGTTTAAACTGATTATCTAAAATTGTAGGTGGGATGGGGGGAATCCAGTATGATAGGGGCAGAAAGGCTATTACTTGAAGCAGCTCTTGAGGATCTGGCAAATCAAAGGTTTGTCCTCCTCTCTGACAGGTTAGCCTTCTGACTAATTAGTTCTTCTCTTTATGACATTCTTAAATTAACTGATAAGTTTCCCTAAACATTTGATGCGAGGAAGCATAAGGAAGCCTAATTGACTCAAAATGACTATTCACTAGTTTCTCTCCTGATATTTTATCAAAAATTGATCTTGGCCTATTTATTGAAACTAGTACAGATTTTTGTGGCATGTTTCCCTTACCTCGCAAGAGAGTGGAAAAGAAAAATGTTTTCTGTGTTTTGAACTAGGTTACTGGCAATAGCTTCCAAGCAAAGATGGAACTTTTCTGAATATTTATTTGTTTGATTTCATTTGACAATGGCATATGTCTTCTGTGTTGCAGTTGTGTCCCATTGTACAATTTTAGCTATATATACAACTATCTGGTGACTTCTCCAAGGAGTTTCGTGGACAGGTAGATGGAGGGCCTTGATAATTGAGGTGGCCAACACTGATTCTCTGCAGATGGTTTAATAACAATATATGTCTTTACTTGGTTATATATGCGCGCGCACACACGCACAAAACACACTTTTATTAATATTTGTGTATTTGAAAATGATTATGAAAAGAGTTTAAGGCTGAGATTTATGTAGTTGTTTTCCATTGTAGCTTTCTTGACATGAAGGAAGGCCGTTACAACCCAAGAATGTCACCTATTATTCCAAGGGAAAAATGGCGAAAAGGATCCCAGGTTATCCTTCTTTATGTATTAAATTTATCTTGTTTAAAAGGTTACAAAAGAAGACATTATGAGTCGAGCATCAACTTGGCTATCTGAAAGTTGATGAATATTAATTGTTCAGAACATTCATTTGAATATCCTGTGGAAATTGAAGATTTCCAATTTGCTTCACATGGATTTGGATATGAAGATGTAACACTATCATTTCAATAGAAGAATTGCAGTAATGTTGGTTTTTCCAAGTTAATCAGTCCTAATATCATGAATGCTTGTCTGACTTGGGTTGCTTTTAGCTCTTAAGCCTGGGCCTATCTACTTTTTGACCCTGCATCTTATAAATTGCATGACTGGTTGAGTCAATTTCAACAGGTGGTTTTGTGTGAAAATATGGAAGATGCTTTCCTCATGCCGGTGGGGAGGGGGGATTCAATCTCTGGTTTATAGTTATTCCATTAAAATGGCCTTACATTTTGGGACGTGTGGTATATGCCATAATTTAAGAGCCTTGAATTTGCTTTCATTCCAATGCTTCAGATGCGACTTATTTGGGCAGTCCTGTAGACCATATTCTGCAATAATGCATGAGTTGCTTGTCGTTTATCATCATCATCATCATCATCATCATCATCATCATCGTAATCATCCTTTTTTTTTATTAACGATAGGGATATCCATCTTTTTTACTAGCTATTCACGTGTTACTTCACAAAGTAAAGCCTTTATTTTGTGTGTGTTTTATCAAGCTCATTTTTTTTCTTTAATTTCAGTGGATAACGTTAATTCGAAGCCATGCAGAGGTTATTGTAGATGATCGAGTTACATTTCCTGTTTTCAAGAAATTTTGCAAGGTATGCAATTATGTCTTAATTTTCAGCCTTTGTCTATAATAGTCATTTTACATTTTTTTCCCTTTGGCAAATATTACTGTTCATCTAGCTACATCTAACTTTTTTTTCTTGATTCAACGGCTGCAGATAGATTAGATAGAATTAGCCGCATCTAATCCCTCATAATAAGTAGAATTTTCCTTCCCATTTTCATTTCATTTGAAAGAGAGATGGATTTTTGCTCCCTTCCCCCTTCTTTATAGAAAAAAATAAATTCTGGGAGTGCCTTATGAGAATTTAGAAATTTGATGTTTTGATAGAGAAAAGTATTATCCCAAACTGGGTGGTTTTGGAAATCGATTCATTAGTAGAAAACCAACTCCTACTTTTGAATTGACAAAACAACCTTATATGATTTCTTAGACATGCATGTATACCCTTCCTTATGTAGATTATCAGATATATCATGTTTAATACCAAATTAGTTTGCTGAAGATTAATAGTTCTTATCATTACACAAAAACATGTGTCATTCAAGGTTACATGCAATACTTGTATTCTTCTGCACCTCATCATTCTTTCACATTGCTTAGTTAGGGAAATTATAATTTATCAAACAAAATATTCTCTCCAGAAGGGATGGTCGTCTATAAAATGAAACTAAATTGTTGGAATCATATGAAAACTCATTTTACTGTTTCTAACTTTGCAGCGGCGCCCGCCAATTGATGCCAGTAAAGGAAAGCTGAATTTGGTAAGTAGTGCTTGACCCCTGATTAAAGGAAGAAAAAAATTTGCCTTGATTTTAATTATATATGCAATCCATTTAATTTTTAGTAGTTGTTAATACTCCTTTGCAAGCTTATTACAAATTAAGTTCTTCGTTTCTAGCTGAAGTTTGTCCATTTACATTTATGTTTAAATGGTTGGATTTATTTGCAAGTAGTATTCTGTTAATACAGAGGACATATCTGGTTGTTTCTTGTAACTATAATTTCAACCAATATGTTTTCAATTTGGATTTGAGAAGATATATGCGATTTCCTTTGCATAACTGTTCGATTGTTTAACCGTAACCTCAGTTTCACGCATCGTTTTCTCATATTTGCTGGAAAACCTTTCTGATTAGAAATTCATTATCACTCAACCTCTTTGGAATCAACTTCAATCATTTTAAGAACTTGAGGGGAACTTGGAGTTGCCAAGGCCCTAAATTGGTAAAGCTGGTGCTTGCTTGGCTTGAACTTGGTGTGGAAAGCCATGCCTAAAGAGTTTTGCTTAGGATAAGAGTTGAAGTTTGTAGCTGAACTCATGTTCAGTTTGTGCAATGAAAAGAACGATGGTTCTCAGATATGAAGTTTTCAGGTCAAGGTAGTCTTATATAGTTTGTTTCTGTCAGTCTAATCGAATATAAAAGGTGGGCAATTTAGTGCATCCCATCCTGAGCATGAACTAAATCTTAGATAAACTGAATGGCCTACTACAGTTGGCTCAAAATAACTCGACTTTCCTAGAAATTGCTTGGGGATGTTTCCAATCGGAAGCATCTCAGATCTGTATGGAAAACAAGGTTGTCACAACTCTTAACCTTTTAGAAAAAATTTCTCAATGTTGCACCCAACATCTTGTTTTATTAACTTTTTTCTTTTTTTGTCATCTGTTGGCCTGTACCTTTTGGCTCTATCTTTCCTTTCATCATTTCCCACATTTGTAAAGTTCACTTTGATGGTAAACTTTGAATCTCACAGTCAGGGTGACGAATAATGAAATTTGTGACATGGAAGAGATTCCTCTTGTTCACATTACTTTACTGCATCAACAAAGCTGGAAAAAGTACAAATATTTATGTCCATTATGTTGTAAACGTAGATAGTTGAGGTTCTACATGGAGAAGGTAGCCCCTTGGAGGAATGAGTTATTCATATGGTGAATGTCGGCCCAAGGACTATTTTCTGCTATTTTGGGACAACAGTAAACTTAGAGCTATTGGTTGGCCAGTATCCCATCAGTATTAATGTAGATGATAGAGGCAAAGGTATTTTCTACTTTAACCAGTTAAAGTATAAGGCTGGACTCATGGGGAAAAAGGAATACCAAAAAAAAAACAAAAGGAAACAAAAAGAAGCAAATATGAAGGATAACTTCACATCCGGAAATTATTAAAGGGCTGATTGTCGGTTTCTTTTTGCGCTCAGGAAGTAATTATGTTGACTATGTGCTTGAAACCAAGCATCTTATTCTTTATACTCATATATTATGTTTCTTTTTTTTTTTTTGGTAAGTAATTATACACTGTATAACAACTTGGATGGATTGAGATGAAACTGCTACCCTTTATCATCCTGAAGCTGAGAGAAAAAGATGGAGCCCATATAAAAGATACATGGATGTACTATTATGCATGTAACTGCATAGGAGAGGGCAGGGTATTGTCTTGCAAGTAGATTTAACCAAGAGATAGGATCCCATGGAAGTAGGCAATACTTCTGGTTTCTGGATGCAGGTTCAAACAGTATACTCTGGTTGGTATCTAGGAGAGGGATCCTTAAGCAGCAAAAAGTTCTACTCCCTCAGTTCCCAAATAAATGTCCCTTTGACTTTTTACCAAAGATTTAAGGATGAATTTGTTAGTCCTTGACTTTCCACTTTCTACCCTTTGTAACAAACTCTAAAAGTTATTTTAACTAACTGATAAGGGTATTGTAGGAAGTTCAATAATATTTAGTCTCTTAAAAAGGAAATTGAACATTCATATGTGAACATCCCTATTTAGTATAATGGACATTCATTAGGGAATGGAGGAAGTACTATTTATCTTTGGGGAAAGGCACGCGCTTGTTCATACTTAGTTTTCCTACATTCTAATTTAAGTTTTCTGCTTATGTAGTTCAGTCGTCTCTATCCCTTTATTTGTTTTTTGCATTATGTTTTCATTCTTTACATGGCATATAAGTACTGCTCTTGTTGGAACTTGTTCAATGTATATCTTGTAGATTTCTTTTGTCTCTTATTTCAGATCTTATGATCCATTAGTATTTACATTCTAGTGAATGACAATTTGTTCTGGTTCTTCCAATACCAAATGCAGGAACTTCAAAAGCAGCACAATTGTATCCCAGACGAACACTATGTGGCGACATTGCTGGCAGTAGGACTAGTTTACCCTGCCATTTTTATCTTCCTTCTTTTCATTTCATGGAGTGGTTATCACCAGAATCATGAATTGCGTTTGGTCAGCATAATTTATTTCTCTTTTCTGTTTGTTTCCATTAGATGAGCGAGCTTGAAGGTGAACTTGAGCGAAGAGCGTTAACCTATACTTTGTGGAACCTGTCTGCTACAAAAATGGAAAATAAAGGTTGGCATCCTATTACATTCAACTATGCAAGTGCCAGCCCCCAGAGAATCAAAGAGATAAAGGTAATTGTTATGCCTCCTTTTTCCTGATACTTGATGCCATGTGGCTGATGAGATCAGTTTCCCTTTTAGCTGGGTAACCATATTAATAGGTTTGCTTAGGCTGTTGTCTAATGATTGTGCCCTCTCTGAGTATCGTTATGAATAGTATCATCCATTTTGAATTTCTCAAAATCCTTTGAGGATGTACTTGATATTTCGTGCAAAATGCTCTTCTTGGTGCCACCAAGGATCATAAGGGGCCTAGGGATATAGTAATTGAGGTGAGCTATTCATTAAAAGTTGAACTTGATTTGATTCAGAAATGTATGTTCCAACAAACTACAAATTGGGTCAGGTTAATTATCTATCCAAGTTTACATTTGTCACAATATCCAGTCCTTCAGGGGAAAAAAAAAAAAGAAAAAAAAGAGAAGAAAATAATTCATTTATAGTTGAGGGAGGAAAAAGGGAGTTCTGATTATTGGAAGCATTCCCTATTTACCTTTAGAATGCTGGAAGTGCCATCTCTGTTGATGATATGTCATTGCATTAAAGCCTTTAGGTAGTGTTTGGATTGTTTTAAAGGGAATGGGTAAGGGAATGAGAAATTTGTATGTATATTACGAACTATACCTTCTCCTTCTCCTTCTCACCCATTCTCATTCCCATTCCCTTAAGGCTCCGTTTGGATTAATTTGCTTGGGAAAGGGAATGGGAATGAGAAATTGTGCTTTGAATGATATT
>JAYMTT010000219.1:0-16000 GCA_036898025.1 Hypseocharis bilobata
CTGTGACTTTAATTATTAATCCTTCATGCTAAATCTCTTCACTTTCTCCATTGTTGTGGATGATTAAGTGCATCTTAACTTGGTTGTTTTTAGGTACATCTTGTTCTCCAATTCTAGTCATTCTCGTGGTTTGATCTGTGCTTAATTAAAATACATTCCACAGCCACCTGCAGGAGGTAAGAATGGATTTTGTAAAGATGGAGGAAGCTTAGAAGAATCAGCTAATGCCAAGAGATTGTCAAGTTTGATCTAAAGTCGTGTTCTTGACGGAAAAAGAAGAAAACAAAAACATTGTTTGTGACAATCTACACGACATCTTTAGCTAGTGAAAACAAACACAATCTTGTCCCTCATTGTACTTCTTTAACTCTGTGGGTCTCTTTGGCTTAATTGCACTAGTTTATGTATCTACCAAATGTCCATGCCTTGGACTCGGAGGATTCTCCAACTTGTTTGTTTGATGGAAGAAGTGGCCTGCAGATTCGAGACAGGGAGCTGGAGTGGTTCTCTTTTGAATTTGCAGTATAGTAGTAGTGGTAAATGATTAATAAAGACTTAGAATTATCACAAACTAGCACATCAAGGTGTTTGGTTTGGTGTTATGATTCTCACTCTGGGCACGAGAGGTTGTGAGTTCGATTCTCGCAACACCTCTTCCACTAATTTTGTCTTCTTATTTCTTTTTTCTGAATTAGCTTGCTGTGATATGGTTGTAAATTTAAATTCTAAAACCTTGAGGCTTGAGCTTAGAAAAAAAAAATTCATTTTGTCAAAAGTGGGATTTGAACTCGTTAGAGGACTAGAAGTTGATTTTGGCACTTTAGACCACTCAGCCATCCTAACTTCTTGTACAATTGATGAGCCATAATAGTTAAAAGTGTTGAACAATGTTACTTCACATAAAAAATGTTATGCAAAATTAATTGAGTGCGTGTTTGGGATCCTTTGTTATTTTTCACCGTTTGTTGTTTTAGCATAAAATTGGAGTTTTGAAAAAAATAAATGTTGTGTTTGGTAACCTCTCAAAACGGAGCTTGACAAAACTTTGTTATGAGGCCCACCCTATCTATAATGTTTGACAAGAGTACTCCGGATGGGTAATATGATTCTGACACGTGTCCTGCACCTATCAGGGGTGCGACCTGCGCGTGCTACCTTATGCAGGTAACCTTAGTCGGGTAGAATTCAGAGTCCTCACTTACCCGGATTACTTGTTTACACTCTACGTTCAATATTCTGAATACTAGAATTGTTGAGGTTTGACTTCAGCGTCAGAGAGTCCCCCACTGGGAACACGCAGTGCCCTAGTTTTCTCTCTCTTGAACAGGTCCGAAGGAAGCAGAGCAATCCAAATTTTACCCTCAACATTGTTAGATGTAACATTTTTCAATTACCTCTAGTTCTTACAATTGATTAAGTTATTAGTTAATGGTAAGTATGTACCTCTAATTCTTATTGATTAGTAAGTTAAAATTAATATGATTAAGCTTTATGTAAAATGATTAAGGTACAATATAAGACAAGATAAAATTTCTGTAGTCATAATATACAAAGCTTTATATAAGGTTAAGCTTATAATATGATGCTACACTAAATTAAACTATAGTATAATGTACATGATCTAATTCTCATTGATTAAGTAGGTACGTAGATGTAACATTTTTCAATATGATGTTACACTAAATTAAAGTACAGTATAATGTACATCTAATTCTCATTGATTAAGTTGTTAGATGTAACGTTTTTCAATTACCTCTAAGTCTTACAATTGATTATGTTATTGGTTAGTATGTAAATTTACTTCTTATTGATTAATGAGTTCAAATTAATATGATTAAACTTTATACGATATGATTGAGGTACATTATAAAACAAGGTAAAATTACCTAGTCATATTATACAAAGCTTAATATAAGGTTAAGCTAATATGACTAAGGTAATTAAAGGGAAATTTTGGAAATAACCTTATAATAAGACTAATTAATGTTAAGCTTATGATGTGACTAAGGTTAACCTTATAATATGACTAAGCTTCAAATTAATATAAAATAAGATAAGAGAGAATAAGAGGCAACAAAAAATTAGTGGGAAAAAAAGAGTGGGAAAATTGGCGCACACTCCAAATTATTTTTCATAACCCTATTTTCTCTGTTAGCCCCTTCATCTTCTCTCAATCAACAACTTCTTCTTCTCTCAGTCGACCACTTCATCTTGCGGTGGTTTTCGTATCTTCACCGTACTTTCTCTTGCCGCCATGGTCTCCCTGGTTTGCGTGCCGCTCTTGCCGCACGTCGTCTCCTGACGCCGTCGCTGTTTCTCTGGTTCGCACTTTCTATTGTCGAAATTTATCTGGTTTGCAATTTCTCTCCTTGACCACATGCAATTTTCAGTTTAGGGATTTTGTATCCACTCATATTTAGGGTTTTTAGGGTAGGTATTTTGATATACATTTAGGTTAGGGATTTAATTTGTTGTTATTTTCAGATAGTAATGGAGGAAATAGTTTTATTTATGGGATGCTTGCTTATTTTTATGTGATGATATTGTTGCAAAATATGTGGACCTTGCTGATTTTGAGTTGTGGATTCTGAAAGCTTAATATAAGGTTGTCAATTTCTTTGATTTTCTGTTCGAAATTTGAATTAAAGGTCTTTGTTAGGTTCTTACATAGGAGGAATTTGTGCAATTTACATTGGTGTATTTTTTGGGGTTCTTGATAAGTGGTGTGGATAATCAAATTTTCTTTTCAAATTTTGTATATTTTGTTTCAGTTTGAGGTACGTTATTAGGTTTTAAGCTTTTATTGGTGAAGAAAATTTCTAGAAGATGGTTGTTTTCATCCGATAAGAAGATAAAAAAATTGTACGATAGTAAATGACATTCATCTAGGTAAATACACATGAGATGGTACTATAGTTGTTATATGTTGGGTGATTAATAGACATTACTATAGTTGTTTTTCAGATTTTGAAAATTTCCGATCCTCTCAAATAGAAAAATAAGACACACGAAGGAAAAATAAGTATATACACTGTGAAGTTATGGACCATCCTGACTGCCTTATGGACCAGCCTCCACAATAGATTACCATGGTTTAGATTTTGGTCAATGTATTTCTTTCTTGATGGTCCTTCTTTGGTTGCATCATGGTGAATTTATGCATTCATTCAAAGCAAATGTAGTTTACTAATCTGTATTAGGATCTGAAACCTTACACATTAACTTTTGAGTGATATGATATGTTGTGTCATTACCACAAACACTAGTTTCGTGAGGTTATAATCAATAAAAAATACTCTATCATACATCGCAAATTTAGAATTTAATACTAGTAAATCAATGTTAATTTGATGAAATTTGAAGAGAATATATTGTAAATAAAATTCTGTTTATATTTAAATTAAGAGATTAGATGAAATTAAAAAAAATATTGCTAACCTCGAGTGCATATATATGAAAATGACTTTTGTTTTTGGGGAACAAGCCAAATTATGGTGTTTTCTTGATACAGTTAGATCACATGACCTATGTTTTCTTTTTGTGTCTAACCTCTAAACTTATTCAAGAAATATAAATGATACTATATAAATTGATTTATCAGTATTAAAAAAAATCCTACTAGCTGATTATAACATATCATATACCAGTTCTTATTCAAGTCATTTCTTTATGCATACAGTTGTTAAGTCGGCTTTAGTATTTAGTGTTTAGAGTGCTGTTATATTGAAGCAGTTTAGTGGGGTTTGGCAGCAAGATATGACCAGAGGAGTTATTGGAGATAAATGGTCCACGAGGGTTCTCTGGCTCTGTGCATTTGGAAGTGCAGTCGGTATATGAATTCCTGACCTTTCTTCTCTGGTTGCTTTCGTAATTAACCTCTTCAATTTCTTCTGCTCTTTGGCCTCTCTTTGCTGATAACTGGTAGTGTTGGTATGTTACTTGTTCAGGCCTATATATGGTGATTGTAGAAAGACAATTACAGAACCGGAACCGAAAGTTGAGTGAAAGTCTGAAGGCTGTGGATTCAGAAGCTGGCCGTGGCAATGAAGTTTGATTAGGAAATGCCTAGACTCTAGATATTGATAAATTTGTATGCAACTTCTGAAAGAGCTTCCCAAGATTTCTTGGAGCCCACTTTCTCCCCTAATAGGTTTTTGAACTAATTTCATGGGCAATTTCGTTGGAGCCACAAATAAATCAAAGCGAATGAGAAGGTGACTGATGAGGCCTAAGTTCTTTTACAGACTTTGCGCTTCTATCTTGTGATTTCTGATGTTTTATATACTCGTGTCATTTTGAAAATTCCTATTACAATGCTTTTGAAGATTCTTATATTACAATGAATAATGATACGTGATGATCAAGAACTTCATGACTAGACAGCTGCCAAGTTAGGCTCAATGTAAATAAGATCATTCAAATCAAGTTAGAACACAAAACAATAAGACTGCAAACTAAGTAGAAACCAATCCACGGCCAGAACAAATAATTATAATTCACGTATGAGTAGCAGCTAACAACTACATTTAAATTCAAATCAGGTGTCCCGTCGACGCATACATCTTCGCTAAGAAATGCAACTCTATGATTATGATCTATAATTATCTATTCCAACTGTATAGTTCAGTTCAGGTTTGTTCCTTTTTTCACCCCATTGTCAAAAGGATATCCTTTCTTATAGGAATACCAGAAATTACAAGCTCATATCTCAGTACCGTGTCTAAGGTTTTGTAATCTATTACATCAGAAGCTTGTGTATGGGTTTCTTGGTTATATGGAAGTTACAACTTACATCCTGCAAGTATTCTCTGATCTTTAAACCTATGTTTGTATCCTGAAAAGTGAAAGGGAAAGGAAAATGGTTTAAGTTTCCCACTGGAAGGCAAAGCATTTTGCTTTCCCCTTCCTCATTCTTCATGAAGTCCAAAAGGAAGCCTAAAAGCATTCACATATACTAAATTTACTCTTTTCTTCGTCATTGTCGATATTGCCACTTCATTCTTTTCTAACTGGCATAGAAGAAGATCTTGAAATAATATCTGCTTGGAATCCATATGGAGCTGTTGATGCAGACATAGTGGCCGAGGGTCGAAGGAGAGGTGTACCGACCCTACTTGAAGTCTCATTGGCGATTGGAGCAGGTGAAGATGCTGGTTGCAACTCAATTTGCGGGCCTGTATAAGTGGCATTTATAGGTTCATCGAGATATTGATGATCATCCTCAAGTGACATAACTGTGCTCGTCTCTGTGTGTATGGTTGAATCGTCACCGTAAAATCCATGCCTTCTCTTCCTCCTAGCTGCTTTTCCCCATCCATGAATTGTTTCCCTTATCCTCTGGGGAATTAGCGCGGCTTTATAATTTGTTCCCATCTGAAAAAGGCAGGTAATAGTTACTAAGTGCTGTGAAGATGAGAAACAAAGGCTGCAAGCCACAAGTTGTCAAAGTCTCAATTTATCTATGTGCTTCAAACATGATGGGTAGTGGCCAGTAGATATATTCTATCAACTAGTTAGCAATGCATAGAAAAATAAAAGTAAGACCTAAAAGGCAAAGGGAATATATCAACCCATCCGTCAAGGATATATTGAAGAAACTACGGTGACTGTCGATAGGATCCAGTGGCCTTTTTAATGGTTTACCAAGTCACGTCCCACCAAGAGTACCATGTGACAGCTGAACACTTCAGCGATCTTATTTGAACTTTCATTCTTGATTTGGTTTTGTTTGAGCCTTCGTTGGTAATAGAAATCATTTCCTTGCCTAAGTAAAAGTTCAAATTGCAGACTTGTTTCTTCAAGGCAAGACTCCTAGGAGATCTAACCTGCCTAAGTGAGGCTAATGTTCACAGTACCACACCAGTCTCTTCCAGCCCTAAATCCTATAGCCCTACCCACATATATTGGTCAAACAGCCCTAGATTCTTGAATGTCACTAGCCATCCTGCATCACAATATTTCTTAACTCCATAACGCTCACTGTTTAGTTAACCAGGTAGTGATAAAAGTTTATTTGGACCTTTTCCTTTCGGAACATGTTACGGCCACAGTTAGATTTCAATCAACTTCACAGGACCACGACTAAAAAATTTGCTTTACCAAAGAGAACCATTTATAGAAGAATATGATACCTGAGTAACCAGTGCATATAGTGGCAAGGTGCTGTAGCTGCAGAGGAACTGTCCAGCAAATCTAGAAGAGACCCAAAAATAATATAAGGTCCATGATTGATATTATCATTCATAAATGTAGATCATCACAAGTTACTGAAGTTTATTCATACCCCAAAATCAGCCTCAAGTATACCAGCATATGGTTACTAATGAAGCAGGAATTATACCCAAACTGCCACTGCAATGATACAAATTAAAGACAAGTTATATTCATATTCTAGATCCATGGAAAATTAAGTGAAATAGAGAACTTCCAAATTTTGTTGAGAACACACATTAACAAATTGCTCGGCAAAATCATAATCATTTCCAAATTCATGTTTAAAGGCGGAAATAAAACCCATGAAAAAAAATAAATAGAGCAATTGTCTTCTACCACATGATAATCAGTTCTGAGGCCAATTTGAGGATTTAAAGAACAAATGGAAATGGCTTCCAGCAAGTCCAAATGAATAGAAATCCAGTTATGGAAGAGTAATTACCCAGAACCAGAAGAATGAAGCCAGCTCAAATGCATTCTGCAATAAAATCAACCAAAAAAATAAATTAAGGAAATTAATAGTTGAACTTTATGAGTCATAATTCACATTTTGGAAATAAACGAATGTAAAACTTTTAGCGGCCACATCATAACACACAACAAACCTGGAATAAAATAAAATGTATCAAGGACAATAATAGTTCTGGCTTTTTAAACCAGAAAAGATCATCTCGAGGCCTCAGCTTTGTTTCCGTGAAGAATCCAGTTATGCTAGCATTCTCCAATACCAAAGTTGCAATAACATGTTGCAGCTTTGTGCCCACCAGAAGAACAAGCTGCACGTGAGCATGAGAAAAAACATAGTAACCTAACATGAAAATTACTCACTGGAGATCCATGAGAGATAAATTTGAAAAATACAATATCATGGCTTCTCAAAGTGTGTCTGACAAATTCTCCAAAGAAACAATGTATGCCAGTCAAAACAAATCTATGCTACCGCCTAGTAATGAACTCATGTAGATCATATAGGAAAAGCTAAAACCAGAACTGATTAGAAGGATACTTACAGTGATGGGAATGATGGCTATCCAAAAATAGAGATTAGACCCTGTAGTACAAATAGTGGATTATAAGTCTAATGAATTCAGGACGAGTTATAATCAGATTCTACCACAGTTGACAAATCGGATAAATAACTAGGCAGAAAATAAATGATGTGATGTGATGATGATTAATTCGATTGTACGTCAATTCTATTTATTAATCATTTGAAATAGGGTTAAAAGCAAGAATGGATATAGATGGCTGGCTAATGGTCCGATTTACTGTTACAGATCATGGTGACCCGCAGGCCAACTTGAGGTTAAGAGGTTAAGGAAGATGCCAGATCAATAAGATGCGGGTTCTATGGAGATGAAATCCATCATGTCCTGAAGAAAGGGGATGAGGGGACTGGATTGCAGCATTTAACAAGTTGGGGATAAAATTGATCACTTTGAAAGAATGGGGACAGAGTCATGCAAGATACAAAGTTTGAGCGACGACAATGCTTAAAAGCCAGAACGATAGCACTACGAACATATCGTTATCAGCAAATATAACTTCTATGCAATCAACCCAAGCAAGCATGAAAGCAACAATATACAGCTTCATATGTCCCATAACATGCATACCTTTCACATTAAACAGCATGAATGCAACAACAAATCCCCACAATGGAGCGCTGCAAGTGATCAAACAGAGGCAGTTTAGCTGACCAACTTCTTAATGGTAATCAATTAAGCAAAACAGATAAAAACACCCAATGATGGAAATTAGTGACTACTAGGAAATCTGCATTTGACAAATGTTGTTTAAATTGAAGTTATGAGCTGGGATAAATCTGATCTCAGAGACCCTTCCACGGTGTTCATCAAAAAATGGCTTCAATAATTTAATTCATACTGCAATAAGAATCCTTCTTGTCTTATTATTCAGAAATGAGATTATTTCAAAGAAAAACGGTGAAATTCATGATGAATCAGAGTACAAATGACGTGATACCATGAGCAGAAAGGTAATTCGAAACTATTCTGAGACCATCCAATATCTTATGTGGAATTAGAAATACCTCCTAGATTCTCCAAGGACATAGATCTCCATTTGCACCTTTTCTAAGACTTGTAATATTGCAAAAAAAAAAAACATTTCCTTTCTTAAAGTATAGAGGAATAGACTATGCATGAACATGTTTAGCACGACCATATCAATAATGCAAAGAAATAAAGTGAATTTTCAGAGTCAATTGAAGGAACTTAGTTGCTTAAAATTGAATACTCACTTTAGAAGTAGTCATGGTCAGAAAATACACACACACACACACACACACAGACAGACAACACAAACACAGCCAACATAAACGCGTGGTCATGAAGTTTTCTCATTAGGAAATACAATCCTCAAGATGATACATTTCAGGAGACAAATGAATTAACCATACGTAAATAGAATTAACATTTACAGAAAGGTGGTAGAGGATGTTGCAAAGAAAATAAATAGTTTAAGTTTTAGAATCCGTCGCTTACCTCACACCGACAATCTTTTGAAATTCTTCTTCCATAGAGCGAATCATATAGCCATGGAAATCGTATTTTGATGTGAGGTTGTGATTCTGCCATGAATGGGAAAAACAATGTAATGAATATATTCATAATAAGATCAATGGGTCTTCAAAATATCCATAGAGATAGTTATTGATTATGGGCCTGGCACAAGCTAGCTTCTAAAACCAAGAAAACTACTAAACTCAGAATTAAAGAAGAAGATGATGATGATGATTCACCATGCTACTAAATAAGATTGAGATCCAAAACTATCCTTAAAGCGCACAAAATAGATGTAAGAATGGCTATCAAATTCCCAGCCAACCCCACCCTCCCCCAAAAGAAAAGGGAAAATAAATATCGGAAGAATCTATAGCATTTTTTTTTTGCCAAGACAGCTAATTAATAGTTCAAAATAAGCCAGAGCAATTATGATGTAGTTATCTACACTCTCATCCATGTTGATATATATACTGGTTATACTTTAATTACTGGAGTGTTCTGTCATGCTCCGAGTCAGAAATGTATCAGCAATGCATATTCATTTTAGTGAACCAATTGTGACATGACAAGGTGCTGTTCAGTAATAAAGATAAAGATACCCAGAATCATATTCTAGGGTAACAAGCCACAAATTTAAATTAGACCTCACTAGTAACCAAGACAACAAGTCAACACTTCATGCGGCACATGCATGTGATTTCTGTAAGACCTGGTATCTTTGATCAGCCTTGTCCTATCTTCTTGCAAGATATAAATTACAGATGTGAGAAATGGCTAGATTATTTATTTACAATTTTATTTCAAGCCCTAACTGGAATGGATGTTTTTGTTATCCAAAATCACCTTGCCAGTATTAGTAGCAATAAAGAATAAAATAATTGAGAAATTATTCAGTATTTAAGCTAAAGAAGAAAGTTCTCTCCCTCCCTTCGAGCTCTAAAACTCTTTAACCTTTTTCTCCAGTAATCCCCCGTAGCCTTTCAGATAGTTTATTTCTTGGATCATTTAAGGATGGATGGTTATGTTGGCTGATAATTGTCCTATACTTCATCATTTTATGGGACTTTCAGATTACTGAATCTTATTTAATTTAATGATGCTTCCCTTGCTTACTCACTTGTTCCTTCTTTTAAAAATAAGATAATTGGTCAAAAACAAGAAATGTATTTAATATCTTCGCAAAGTTTCCAAGGAACATTTTCACTTTCTTAAAAGTAATGTGCTTGATCATTTTCATGCTTTAGCCTCTTTCTCTCTCTCCTTGTATTTTTTTATAAGTCAACGTTGAACTAGAAGGCGAAATGAATTCCCATCCAACTCTCTAAAATAGAAAGAGATGTGAACAAAGGAAAAATGATACAAGGCAGGAAGGAAAATGAGGATATGGGGGTTATAAAAATTGACTATATAAATGTTGGTTTGAATTGTTTATGGAGATTTCCTTTGTGCACTCCGTGTAGTGTACTTGGATGCTCCCTGTTTGTTGTTCAATGAAATACCTTTTATAAAAACAAACAAATCTGTAAGGTGGCATTGTTCATTGATATTAACGATGCACAAGGATATTCCATACCGAGATGAAGCCCTTACGGAGTGTAAGATAGTCAGCACGTACTACTGAACGCCCAAATTGCCGAAAGAAACAAGTCTGCAATTTGAAAAACAGAAACCTCAGGTTTACATTGCAATTAATGCTTTTAAGAAATAAAGACTTCCAAAACAGATAACAAAACCAATAGTACCCCTTGAAAATACATCACTCTAATACAGCACACACACACACAAACAAAAGAAAAAATAATCGACATATACAATTGGAAAAAAATGCAGAGAAAAAGGATATTGTCTTTATTGCAGCCACCAAGGTGTAGTTCAAAAGTCTTCTGTAATCACATTGCATTTTTTTTTCTTGCTCTTTGGCTTTTGCAAAGAAGTGTGTTCTTTGAACTACTTTTAATAAGAGAAACTTTATCCACTAAGAATTTGAAGGAAATGGAACAATGCAAGCCCAAGTTTGCAACATAAAGGAACAAAGATTTCAGAGCAGATAAAGCAAAAATAGAAAGTTCGACACCTACCAACCAGATAAGACAACTATGCTTGATTAAAGGATTTGCCGTGTGAAACTTGACAAAAGTTGATTGCCTTCGCATAGTTGACTCCACCGTGATCTCTGTCACAGAATACATAATCAACTTACTCATGATTAATATTGAACAACTAGCGCAATATATGCACAATTAGACCATAATGTTAGATGATTACAGTATAAATTATTATAACGATCTACAAAAGAAAACATAAAATGGCCCCACTAAACAACGTTAAATAGATAAATCTATGAATGTTACAAGCATGGGTTAAGTACACAAGTTAACAACCTTTTACTCATCCAAAGGAAATTCTAATTCCATCTTCATCTTTACTACCAGAAATGCTGGAAAACTAAATAATCAACTTTTCATGCTCTTAAAATTTTGCCAAAGTCCTTGAAACCCTCTTCACGGCTAAACATTCTCAATTGTGATACCTTAATATTCAATTTATAGATTAGAGGTAACATGTCCTATAATTTATAGTCGCTGAATCAGTTACTATCAAAGCTTAAGCTAGTAGAGTACACGTTTACAGCATAGTTAATTATTCATTATTCTTCGCACACTCAGTTTGGTCACTACCTCTCCATCACTAAGTGGACCTAACACGGGATAATTTGATAGTCTGAATGCAAGATATCCTGCTTTGACATACCATTGAACACAGGATGGAAAAGTAAACTGAACTAACCAAGATCAGACTTGGATCTGATAGTGGAAGTCAGTTTATAAGTTTGTGCTGACTCAGTAGTCCAGTACTAGGTTTAAATCAAGAGAAGAAAACTGTCATCAGACTTGACTATCAATTAAATCTACCAACGTAGTTATAGAGTTTTTACCAGGTAACGAATCATGCCGGTCCTTATGAGCCTCATCTTCCCATTCCCTCCAACTGTGAATCTATTCAAGATATTACAATGTCAAAGATTAAGAAAAACTAAAATATAAGTGATTCATTTTCACTTGTCCAGTCTAAATATCTTGTTTTTCATTAAAACGAAAATAGAACATCTGCAGAAAAGTAATGAATAAGTTCAATAAATTTCCATATGCTGGATAGCAATATGGCATGCCATGAATCAAGCTTTATTAATCAATCCTAGACAACACTTTAAGTATTCCTCATCCAATATACTGGAATTAAATATGCTCCGAGGCTAAGTATTCCTCATCCAATATACTGGAATTAAATATGCTCCGAGGCTTTAAAGTTGTAAGAAGAGATGTTAATTGAAGGATAAGAATATTGTCAGATGACTAGAGGAACAGAAACCTCAGAAATCTAACAAGATGTTTCTTTGAAATAATTAAAACTGAAATACTTCCAACTCTATAACTAGCACCCAGGACAGGCAAAATAATGAGATTTTTTTTGGATAAAATAAGAAAATATATTAATAAGATAGAAAAGAAGTACATAGATGAGGACAAGATTTCCTCAACAAAAAGAAGCGCAAAAAAGAAAGACTATATCAAAATAGCCATTCAATCCCTTTGAATATCTACTAAAGATATACCCCTATACAAACCCGAAGTAGTAGCCCAAAGAGATGCAAGGAAAACAACCCTATTCCATAAAAGATTGAGATAATATTACTCCACTCAGTGTTTAGTGGTTTCCTGGACAGAAATCAAACAGTTTCCAATTGCATAATTATATTGAATTCCAAAGTTCGATTCTATTTGTGCATGTCAATACTACGACGAATCATCTCATGTTACTTGTAAATATCCATGCAATCAGATAATGACAGTAACAAGATCTCACATTTTACATTTTAATATGTGATAATCACATATAAACAAGATATTGATGTTCCCCTGACATTTTATAGTTGACAATAGAAAGCAAGAAAAAACAACTAGATTAAATATAAACCTCGCGATTTGGTTTACAGCAACTGGAATAAAAAGTTTTTAAGTTTCACAGGTTTTAAGTTTTTAACAAAATTTAACATAAAGGCACAAAGGGATATTGTCCTAGTATGTCTAACCTTCACAATAGCCAGCAACATTGTTAAGCAGCTATAAGATATATGAGTCACTGCCATGACAAAGATGAAGCGATGCAATTGCTCAAGACCTTGATATGAAACAAAAGGCTCATGACCCTGCACAAGAGAATGTATCATATTACCTTAAGTTTTTTTATAATTCAGCAAACAGAATTAATAGAACAGAAAAGGGGAAAAAAAGGAACTAAATCTATATAACAAACCTTTTGTGATGCAAGGATAAAGAACACATTGACAAACTACATTCTATCAGAAACTTAAATTCTGTATGTTTTGTCGCTTCCATTATACAAGTAGATGAAAACTAAAAAGAGTCACCAATAATCACAGTGTTTAGATAGGTGATTTACATGCCTCTTTGCAGGTACTTCGATTCAATTCATCCAACACTCTCCTTGATGAGAGATGAAGAACAGAACCCAATAGTTTACGGCGTCCCTCGGAAGCATTATCTTCCAGCTCTTTGTCAATCTCTTTCCTTGTGCATGGGGCAAAAGTACTGCCATAGAACTTCGATGGAATGCAAATATTGGCTATCAAGCCTGAGGTTGCTGTTAGAAGGAGAGAGATAAATCCTAGCAGCATCAACTCTGAAATAGAATTCCAGAGAACGAGACCATTATAACTGAGAATAATGTTATAGTGTAATAAAAGTTAATGAGAGTCGCTTGCCACCAAAACATCAGAATGACTGTTTTATATATATCTTTTATGTATTTGAGAGGTTCCATACTTCCATGTAAATTTTTTTGCCAATTACCTTCTTTCATTTTTTCCACGGCTTGAAGCAAGGGTTTTCGATTAGTTTTCCGCAACCACTGAAACAACCAAAAAACACAGTCTCCCATCAGAAAAATACAAGACCTGTTCAGTTTAATATCAACATTATTATTCGTCATGAAGTAGAGCACATTAATAGGTTTGGATAATGAGAAATGGTTGAAAAAGCAATTTCTTCCATAGCTTCATAAATTTGCATCTATGAAAATGATAGTGCTCAATGTGTGTTTAGCAAACCATTTATAGAAAACAACCTCAAGTTACACTTCAGACCTAAACTTGCATTTCTGGTGTGTATATTTGGAAAATGTCAACCAAAATTGCAAGGTTATAACCAAGGGTTTTTTTCAATTGAGATTGTCACGGAGACTCATACTTAACCTTAGGTCTAGAGACTAGAGTGGTATTTACAATAGAAAGCAAAATCCAAGTTAAACAACACACGAGATTCGGGGAAATAAAGAGAACTTGTAAGAAAGGTTCGAGATAAAGACTACTTACATTGCTTAAGCGATGAATTGATCGCTCAACAAGCAAAGAGACTGCAACAAACATGGTCAGCACAGTGGCAACAGACCATGTTGGAGTCAGAGCCAACGATCGCATTTCTTTTTCGTCTTCTGCCATTCCAACCAACCCAATATGCAGACTATAAACTTCTAATTAACTGCAAATGTGACCTCAAAAACTCCTTGTCTTACACCAAGAATCGCAGTCTTCAGAAGAATTGGAGAAACAAAACTCCAACTCTCTATTGCTATACTAATACATACCATGAATCACAAATCCTTTATCGGTATTCATTTTCACTTCAGCCTCGATACATCACAAGCAAGTAGAAATGATGGGTAATCCTCATTTCTAACATCCATGCCCAAATACACCAACAAAATGACAAATGCTCACAAGAAAATTCAGGGAAAACAAAAATCTTTCTGAAGTCTACCCACAATGAAGAGCTTTTGTGACTGGAAATTGTTGCTCCTATTGACTCCAAAATCGACCCTTCTGCTTTCCTCACTGTAATTGAGAACTTTGACTTGGGAAAATCTCCACAAAAGAACTCGTTTTTAAGCTGGATCCAGGTTACCACCAAGCTCTTCCAAAAATGCAACCACAAAAAAACAACTCCTTTGCAATCAAAACGCGGCAATTAAATGCTCAACCACCTCTTTTTTTCTCTCTCTACACTCGTTAATCTCTTTCTCTCTCAAAAAAGCTGACTTTTTTCTTGTAACCCTTTGAGGGGTCTTGCTCACTTTCTCGAATATACAGCTGCATACACCACCGATCTCGTCTGACCCAGATAGCAGATTCGAACAGAATTGACACGAAAATGCTGGGCAGAGCTGATTCTCAACAAATGAAGCCACACCCAGAATTTTTCTCAACAAATGCTATCTATTACGACACAACAGCAACAGAGAACTCGCAATCACAACAATGGTGAAGGGTTTTAGAATGCAATTTTCTTTCTTCCTCAGCAGCCAAAGAAGAAGAAGAAGAAGAAGAGGGAACAGAATTGTTGAGAAGAAAAAGACAAATTGCAGATGGAGCTTCTCACCTTCACCAGGAGAGATCTAAGAATTTGTAATTTGTATTGTTTTTGTGTATTGGGCTGAGAGAGAGATGTGTCTCTGTCTGTGAGTGTGACTGTTACAAATTACAATGCAAATCCCATAACATAACATGGGTTGGTTTCCATATGAGGAATCAGGAATCTAACCAACAAAAAGAAAATTACGGGAGACAACTAGACGACGTCGTTTTTGGGCGTAGTATAGTTGCGTAAATCAATACTCACTTTTTAATGGTTCGTACTTCGAACTTGAAGGTTGGGACTTGGAACTTTTTATTTTTCTTTTCCATCATTTTCTACTTGAGAGTCTTCGGTCCAATAAAACGTCTATTTGAGGGATCACGTCTCGTCCAACATTGGAGTAAGCCGTGAGTTAAACGTAGGTCATAGAAATTGGTACCTTTGAAATGCCCAAGAATTGAAGAACCGCAGCATTAAGGATAGAAGTAGACATAAACTCGCTCACACGATAAACCGCATATGTCCCAACGAGTAGTTATAAGATAAATCAAGTTGCATACTAGCTGTCGATAAAGAGCATGATCTGAGAGAGATTTCACAGTCAAAGTGATATGCTCTCAATCTTCTTCCTTGAGGAATGTGGCAATGTTATTGTCTAGAACATCAAACTTGGAGAGCAAGATGGAAGCATATAGCCTTGTCAGTGTTAATCTCAATACGAAAAAGTAGTTAAGACAGTCAAGATCTTTCATCTCTAACTTTTGACTAAGGAAAAGTTTGAGGCCTTTAATTCCATGAGTGTCATCACATGTGATAATCATGTCATCC
>JAYMTT010000220.1:0-15990 GCA_036898025.1 Hypseocharis bilobata
GGGGGTCACATGCCCCCCCTTGGATCCGTCCCTGCCAGTTGGTCCTTCTAGGTTTCAAAGTTAACAACTATTGTCATTTTTTTTTTTTGGTTCACAATATTGGGTGGAATCAAAATGTAATGTAAGCACTTACCCTGAAAACAGGTTTCATAACATATAATAAGGAAGACTACTAATACAAAGTGGAGCATGGGGAGTGAAGCTCATGTGAGATACTGGATAATTAGGATTTTGAATGTTATTTGCTACTCTCATCCTGCTCTCTGGTGATGATATTGATATGTTTTATTGCAAAGGAGAAAAAGATGATTCCAGTATCTGTCCATGTTGGAAGAACATATCATCCATGAAATAGTTCATAAAAGCTTCATATATCATTGATGATTACTCCTTTTATCAAAAAGATTTTCCAACTTATACGATGATGTCATCTATTCTTCTTTGTTCATGTTGAGATCAGCAAAGTTACCTACAAGCTTCAACCGAGACAAATTAATTATTCCGTTCAATCTTTTTGCTGTTTCTACACAGTGATTTTCTCTGTTGATTCAAATATAAAAGAACAATATGGAATATATTTTGTTTTGTGTATCTTTTTAGTGTGCTTCAAATTATTTTTATTCAGTTAATGTTATAATAGTCATTCCTTTTGCAGGCAGAACAAACCGTGATTAATCAATGCACCCAACTTCTTTCCCCGTCAGCTGATCCTACTTATATTATGACCTATGTCAATCATAGTTTTCCTCAACACCGGCAATATCTATGTGGTGGTGCATGGATATTGATGCATGGCCATCCTGAAAGCGTTAACAGTGCAAACCTGGTATTGTTAGCAAGCTTTTTCTCCATTTAGCCACAAGAGATCTAATGAATAGTAGTTAGTCACTGCTAGGTCCAACACTTCTGCATAAAATTTTAATTTTAATGTTCTCTAAAACTCTTATATATTACGTTTTCAAAAATAAATCTGTTTATGGACTTCAGGGTCGTGTCTTGAGGGAATTCTCCCCGGAAGAAGTGACAGCAAATATCTACACGATGGTAGACGTCCTACTTCATCACATTCACATGGAGCTCCAGCATGGACATTCCTCGCAGGTTTATGTCTTGTGTTTATGATTTTTCTATGATTTCTATGTGCAATAATGCGTACAAATTTTTATGCTTTTTTAAACTAATTTTTGAAAATTTTATGTTTTCAGGACCTTTTAATGAAAGCCTCTGCAAACCTCGCATTTTTTGTATGGACACATGAGTTGCTTCCTTTGGATATATTGCTTCTGGCACTTATTGATCGTGATGATGATCCCCATGCTTTACGCATTGCAGTAAGTATTCTTAAACTATATCATCTTATATCTTTCGTTCGCAATTTTTTTTTGTTCTGTGTATTGGGAATTGTCATATGATGTTTCAGGTATTTATGCTTTATGGTCTTATACTTCATTCTGAGTTTTTTTTTTCTTTTTTCTTTTTTTGGAACTTACATGTAAGTGGTATCCTACATTGAGGCTTAATATACTTTGTTGGGCCCATAACCTAAGAGCTTAAGCTTTTGAGTCATGGTGGTCTTCGACATGTTATCACTGGCTTCATGTGGACCTCCCTCTTGGTGGTTTCTCCCCCTTGCTGTTACTGTCTATGGAAGGAGTCTGATATGGCTTCGACCTTGTTTACGATATTATATGTACTTTTTTTTTCATATTTCTGACTTTATTTACCTTGATATAGCTTATACTTGGTGATTTGATCTGAAATGTTTTTGGTTCTATGCTAATTGAAATGATGGACCGTAACAAATTTTGTTCATCGACTTTTAAGAAAGTCAGTTTTAATCTGACACTAGAAGACATGAAATGTATACTTATATGTGAACTACATTCAAAATTTCTCGTAAGGGAAATGAAGTTTTAATTTATTGGGAAATATGAGTTCATTAGAAAACTTACTGATGCTATCATCAATTTTTAACAGATATTCGGAGATTTATTTAATTAGAAAAATATTAACTACTGATTTTTATCTTTAAAATACCATGCCTGCAGTTTGAGTTATAAGTTTAGATCGATCTGGGGTTGCACTTTGCTTCTGCCAGTTAGGTTTCGTTTAAGTCAAACGTGGCAGTCTCACTGAGGTTCTTTTCTGATGATAGAAACCTATCTTAGGTTCGTGTGGATTAATTATCTGGCTATATACACATTTCTAAGGTTGGCTATGGCGATACAAGTATTTCTACTTTTAAGTTCATTAAATACTGAAATCTTTTTAGCTATCTCTGTTCAGTTCTCATATTAGTTAATTTCTAGTTTTATAATGTTTATTGTTTTCTTATATTATATCACGCTTCTTTTATACCCTAAAAGGTTTTTACATGCATTCATATATATGCTGTAATGACATGATAAAATATGTTTCAGATCAGTCTACTTGACAGACAAGAGCTTCAACAACGAGTGAAATTATATTGTTTGAACCGTGGCCCCCCTGAGCATTGGCTTTACCCTGGAAGTTTCAAGCGTGTTGAGTTGCAAAAGGCTCTTGGGAATCATCTGTCATGGAAAGACAGGTGATGTTTGTCTATTCATTACTTGCCTAATTGCAGTCTAGTTGCATGCAAAGATCGAGGATAACGTGGTCAAATTGATGTACGGTAATATCAATATGTTCCCTGATCAAATCAGTTTGGTTTGCGGTTATCTCTTGATCTTGGCGTGGTTCCCGTCCAATAACGAGTTATGCTTATGGTTTTGGGTTCAACCATAACCATATTATCAGAGACTGTTTTTCTTGTATGCACGTTTTAGCTGTGTATGCTCTGACACTTATTTCTATGTTTTTCTTGTATGCATGTTTTTGCTGCGTACGCCTTGACACTTATTTCTATGTTTTTCTTGTATGCACGTTTTATCTGTGCATGCTTTGATGCTTACTTTCTATGCATCTCTCTCTCTCTCTCTCCCTCGCCCCTTGGAAATTTCGTTTTACAATTTATTTGACTTAATGCATCGCAGCCACTGACACCATTTATTATAAGCTTTTGCAGGCATCCTACATTCTTTGATGACATTGCAGGGCGTTTACTCCCAGTTATCCCCTTAATTGTTTATAGACTCATTGAAAATGATGCTATGGATTCAGCTGATAGAGTTCTGGCCATGTATTCTCCATTCCTTGCTTACCATCCTTTAAGATTTACATTTGTTCGTGATATACTTGCATATTTTTACGGCCATCTTCCTGGAAAGCTCATTGTTCGAATATTGAATGTACTTGATCTCAGCAAGGTGATGATTCTGACCTTCCCAGCATTTGGCATTTTTCCCCTTGATTTTTTCTCAAGAACTAATTCTTTGGTGATCTGACATATTATATTACTTGACTTAAATTGTTTTAGATACCATTCTCTGAATCATTCCCACAGCACATTAGTTCATCGAATCCTGTCATGTGCCCACCTCTGGACTATTTTGCAACTCTCTTGTTGGGTCTTGTGAATAATGTTATACCTCCATTGAGTAGCAGCTCAAAATCAGGATCAATGGGAGATGCTGCAAATACAATTCGTGCTCCACATAACAAGACTCCAGCAACATCTCAATCTGGACCAACAAATCCTTCCGAAGGTCAAAAAGCATTCTATCAAATTCAGGACCCGGGCACATATACTCAGCTGGTTCTTGAAACTGCAGTTATAGAAATACTCTCTCTTCCGGTATCTGCATCCCAGATCGTATCATCACTCGTTCAGATTGTTGTCAATATACAACCAACACTAATTCAATCGAGCAATGGTTTGCATGGAGTGTCAAATGGAGTTGGGCAAGGTTCTGTTTTACCAACTTCCCCTCCTTCTGGGGGAAGCTCAGATTCCATGAGTGCAAGCAGATCAACTCCTTCAGTTTCAGGAATTAATACCTCCAACTTTGTTTCTCGAAGTGGTTATACATGCCAGCAGCTGTCTTGTTTATTTATCCAAGCTTGTGGTCTTCTACTGGCACAGCTCCCTCCTGATTTTCACTTGCAACTTTATATGGAAGCGTCGCGTATAATAAAAGAGAACTCTTGGCTCACTGATGGAAAAAGATCACTGGCTGAGCTGGACTCTGCTGTTGGCTATGCTTTATTAGATCCCACTTGGGCTGCTCAAGACAATACCTCAACTGCAATTGGTATGTATTTGAGTACCTTCATCTTTTTTACGTATTGGTCTCAGTATATCTCTGAGCCTTAGGTCCCAATAATCAATGCAATTTGTATTTTTGATTTATTAACATATATATATACGAGAAATTATTAGGTAATCCCGGAGTACCACGTCATCCCACTCCCTATCCAATTAAACAGTGACACATCATTATTAAAATATATATTAACAACTTTAAAATAAATAAAATTAATTTTTTTCTAGCTTATTATAAGAGACTAAACGTCAGTTACTTAGGTTTTGTTTTTTCGATCTTTGCTCACCGCTCAACACCGTCTGTCGCACACTTCACCAATTTCTCGTCTACACCGTGACCGTCACAGTACCTTTTATTCCAAAATCTCAAAGAACCAGATTTACCATCATATGAAGAACAAGCACGAATGGAAGGAGAACCAGTACTGCTAAGGTCCCAACCTTCAACTTTATTAGAAATATCGGCCATGGCATATAATTGACTTGGGTTTTGTTTCGAGAATGCAATTTCAGATTAATACCCCTCACCCAGAAATCCTCCAATAAGAACCCATCTATTATTGTCTTGTGTCTACCAATATGCAATCTTATCACTGTAATACCGTGCAGTTCTAGTTGGTGTTCATCTTTGTATTTCTACTAATGGGTCTTCTTATCTGAATGAAGATAGAGAAAGAGAGAAAGATCATGGTGATTGTGGGTCTTTTTGTTTTCCCTAGTTTTCTTGTTTTATATTTCTGATGAAGAAAAAGAAAAAGTATTTGATTGGATGGAAAAGAATATTAACTAAGCCTAGTAACGGACATTTAGTCTATTAGTAAATTTGAAAAAAATTAATTTCACTTATTTTAGAGTTACTATTGTATGTTTTTAATAATGATGTGTCATTGTTTAATTGGATAGGGAGTACGATGACGTGGTACTCCGGGATTATCTAATAATTTCTCTCTCTATATATATTATATCAATCTCTTACAATTCCAGGACTTGCTATTATGGATTATGGAGTCCCAACTGATTTCCAAATGTGCAAAATTTTCCAAAGAAAAAAGCAAAAAAAAAATAATTCACCATTTTAAAATTTCTGATCTGTGCTTCCAAAAATTCATATTAGCTAATGGTATGGTATCAGTTTACTAACTGAGCCCTTAGATATTGCCATTATGAATTGCTGTTGACTAGAACATTGTTTTTACATTATGAATCTCTTACTTGGACTTGACCCTCTTGTCTTATGCTTTATTGCCAGGTAATATTGTAGCGCTGCTTCATTCTTTCTTCAGTAACCTTCCACAGGAATGGCTAGAGGGGACACATGCTATTATCAAACATCTCAGACCAGTAACATCAGTTGCAATGCTGAGAATAGCATTCCGTATAATGGGTCCATTGCTGCCAAGACTTGCAAACGCTCATGCACTTTTCAACAAGGTACATAAAGTCGCTAACCAATGTCTACCTGTACTTGAATGCTTTCTAGGTAGAGAGTAATGAACTTAATGTCCCAATGCTGCATTTCCAGATGTCTCTTTTTTGCTTTGTTTCCTTCTGTGATGTTGAGTATGCTTTGATGGACCTAGCCCTTGAATGCTTGCACAAAAATCTCTTCTTGAGTTAAAGCAAGTAAATTATATGAATAAGAAAGGCCACAATTGTCATTATAACTATGGCATTGGCAACCATGATTCTAAAGAAACTCTACTAGTCCTCCCCTCCCTGCAAAATTTTAGCCGTTAATTTATATTTGATTTAATTTTCTTATGATAATTAATTAAAGTTTGCAAACTCCTTTTCTAAAATGGCCTAGCAGTTGTATGTAATAATCTGGATACATTTTACGTAAATGTAAAAATTCTCTCTTCAAAATCTCTCCTTACTTTGTTTGCCCCTCTTGTTTGGGGTTTAGCACCTTGGTTCTTTGTAATGAATGAATAAAATGTTAGCTGAAGGCTATGTATCTGTCCAGAACATGGTGAGAAATTGTGCGCCTACAAAATGAGCATATTACTGTACACCTTGTTTATATAGGATTTATTTGGAGAAGACCATACTTATTTTTTATGTAATTTGGAGAAAGTCTGTACTGTACTACAAAATATATTTGAGCCATAAATTTGTGATTGAATGCTTGGGCCAAATCAGATGTTTCCTTCACATGAAGTGGCACAGCGAAATGAGTAAATCTTAATATGTCAGACACGATATTCTTCATGGGGAGTAGGTGGGTTGGGGTGCGAACAACCAGTTGGTTATACATTAGGCATGGAAGTGCAATTATAGGTTCAGGAAAATAGCAAAGACTGATTAGCAGAGTGTTATCTTTGGACATTGCGACATAGTTGTTATATGCCAGTATATGTGTTCTCAACTTGGCTTACATATTAGAAATTCATACGTAATCAATCTCCCTTTAGTGTAGTAGAGACAGAAAATCCTACAAAATTGAAGAACCATACCGTGGCAGAGTCTGTAATATTTTCTTAGAATACCATAGTCAGCAATATATTTTCATTTCTTTCGGAAACAAGCATGATTAAATTTTCATTGATGAAGTAAAACACTACAGAATATTTAATGTTGCGCAGTTATATATACAATGTGTTTATTTTATGTATTACACATTTTAAAGCTTGTAGTACAAAATTAAATATTATACTCTTGGCTGTTACATGATCATATGCCTTTCACTCACTCCTATAGCATCTAAAAGAAATTGCAGGTAAGTTGTTTTTAGGCTCTTATTTCTTAAGCCATTCTGGACAGCTATTCTAGGAGAATAATTGCTATTTAGGGGCATGTCCCTCACATCGTATATTCATCTGTAGATCATTCTAATTTTTAATATTTGAAAATTGCACAAACTATCTTTCAGACACTCTCACTGCTCTTAAATATAATGGTGGATGTTTTTGGGAAGAACTCACAACTGTCAACTCCTGTCGAAGCATCAGAAATAGCCGATTTGGTTGACTTTCTGTAAGTTTTTGTTGCCCTATAGATGTACCTATATTGCAATTTGCTCTCTGTTTTGTCACCTCAAGTACTTAACTTAATTCCAACTCATGCTTCTCAGCCATCATATCATCCATTATGAAGGGCAGGGAGGACCCGTGCAGGCTAACAGCAAGCCTAGGGCAGAGGTTTTAGCTCTTTTTGGAAGAGCATTGGAAAGTTTACGTCAAGATGTACAGCATCTTCTTTCCCACTTAAAACCTGATATCAGTTCGTCAATTTATGCTGCTACCCATCCAAAGTTGGTTCAGAATCCCTCGTAACAAGTGGGTTTTGTTAGTATTCGAGTACTCCACATAACATGATTGCTAGATGGCACTACCCTTTGAACGATGATTGCACTCGTAAAGCATGCCTTGCTTTACTTGCGTTCCTCTGCTTCATGTTCATGCTGTCTTCAGTGTATGCATAAAGAGTTGGTGCAGTCTCTATCTACCAAGTGGCTTCTGATTTATTTATAATTTGAAGGGTTCCGTCCTTAAGACAGGTTGAAGTGCCTTGATCCAAGCTTAGCAGTTTGCGCTTTGAGGAATCAGCTGCCTTCGATTCTTCAGGGGAACTCTCGGTAACCCTATTGATCAGAACGATTATATACTGTCATCAAAAGAAATCCTAAATGACAAGATCTGATTGTTTGTAAGGTTAAGTACACTAGAGACAGAATTGCACTTGAATTATGATGGGAAGATTGGAGGAAGTGAAGTCATGAATATAAATGTAAATTTACTGGTTGTAGTTGTTAGCTTGTATGAAAGTTAGCCTTAATAATATCAATGCTAAGATAAAATCCCCTCTCTCTCTCTCTCTCTCTCTCCAAGTTTACGTCAAGATCTGATCTGTTTACATGAAGATCTAGCTTGTATGTGCAATAGTATCCGTCTACTTCTACTCTTTATTGTCGGTCTGGTCTGTTTACTGTTAACCTTGGATGCTCAGCCTGTTTAAGAACTTAACAATTCAGGTTCTCATTTCGGAATGAATTCAAGCTTGTGCTTGTGAGTTTAGCTTTCGCTCGTTTACAGGTTCAAACACGTGCTTATTGGGATTCTAGGTTGAATGCTAGATATGAAATCTCGACAGAGAAAATTGGAATGGAAGATTTTCACTGAACTCTGGGATACATTACAGTGACATCTCTTTCTCTGGGGGTTGGCACTTTCTTTGTGGATTGTGGTGTCACTCTGATATCTAGAATTGTGTTTACCCTAAAAAGAGGACCATGAAAGGAAAAAGTTTGTAACATGTTTTCAATATGGGGAGAGTCCTTTTTCATGGGTAATATTTGGTAGTTGATTTGATGGTGCATTGCCAACCACCACTTTTGTGCTTTTAATTGTTTTGGGATATAGCCCCACTACCATTGCTTCTTCAAATATATCAAGATCTCATTGTCTCACACTCGAACCAAGAAAGAAGATGAAGATTTTTGTAATGTTGTTTGTGAAATTAGTTCGTGATGGAGACTTTTTTTCTTAGATATTTAGGTTTTGGGTATAAGGTGATGTTATATATTCTCCGGAAAGAATAATATTACATGTATCTTTTTTAATGTGTCAAAGATTGGTTGTCTAATTTTTTTTGCTTTTAATCACGAGTATTCTCACACCTCTACTAGTCCCGTTTGAGGGTTAATAATTGTCCCTCCCAATAAATGTTTTTTCGTAAGCTCGAATCCCTGACCTTGCAGAGGCCTCTAACTATTGAACTCAAGCGGGTCTTACCACTTGAATCACAACCTACTATATTTTAAACCTATTTAGTCACTGAACTTTCAAAAGGGAGCTAATTAGTCTCTGAATTATTTTTTTGCATCAATTTAGTTTTTGAACTTTTTAAAAAAGAACCAAATTAGTCTTTGAATATTTAGAATTTTATGCCACATCAACAGTTGAATTGGTTCATTTTTGAAAAGCTCATGGACTAAATTGACAGAAAAAATAGTTCATGGATCAAATTGATTTCTCTTGGAAAAGTTGGACTAAAGTTGGTGTCAAAAATAGTTCAAAGGCTAAATTGATTTATCTCTGAAAGTTCATAAACTATTTTGGTATTTCAACCAAACATGATTAGTAATTTAATAATCATGTAGGAATACCTTTACATGTATACCTCAGTAGAGGCCTCTTAAAAATACGAAGGAAGTTTTAAATTCAAACCCAAAATCTTAATTAAGTTCAAATTGCACTCATTTTCAAAGCTTTATCTCTTCACTTCAAAGAAAAACTATGTGGAAACAATGGAAGACCATTAAGGGCCAGAGCATTATTATTGCTATTATTTTGAAGTGTACATGAACAATTATCAAGACTAAGATTGATTGATTTAATGAACAATATTTTTAATGTTCCCAACATTATTGAGAAGTCAACTCTAATTGTCTTCATGAAGTATTGGAAAAGAAAGGTCTTTAACTTAAAATATGCAATTAACTCTATGTAGGAGTAGGAATGGTGGGTCTGCAGAAACCCAAAATGCACAAATGTAGGATTCTTGTTCAATTAATTTGGTTAGGTTTTTGTATTCTTTTCTTCCACATGGTTGTTGATGAGAAGATAAGTACAAGGCTTATTCATCTCTAAAACTCCATTTGCAAATTGCAATTGAATAATACAATTGTTAATTCACGAAGATGCTATTTTAAGGCATCTCAGATATTCCTGGTTGGTACACCAACATGTAAACAAATAATATATGATTCTTGTCGATATTGCAGAACCTCCTCGACCAGTGAATATGTCAAGCTTGATTCTTAAACCATCGAATTCAAACGATTATTATACGCTACATGTATAAAAATAAACTAATGTAAGAGTTTGATCGAGTTAATATTAAGAGACCAGTTCGGATAATTCTTCAAATACTTTATAATTGATATAGTCTAAAAACGAAACTAATTAAATAGTCTAAACTATCAAAGTGGAGAACCCAAATGAAGGAATCACAAACATAGCTTGGAATGCAAGAAAATCTTGAAGCATCCCCACACTGATCTGGGATTTAACACCGCTTCATATACTAACTGGGTCACTCCTCCTATCAACTTAGTCTTTTGGGTAGAAACTTAACATTGTATCAGAGCTAGTTTAATTCGACTTGTTGGGTCAGCACTTAAGGCTTTTGTGATGGAAACTTAATGGAACAAAAAGGGATGGCTTGGATTTATACTAATAGTCTAATACTACCATCGATGCCCATAGTCAAAGATGAAAGTGAGTCTTTAATTTTCCCTTGAATTATGATTGATCTAACTTGATTTTGAGCAGAAGATTGTACAAGGAAAGCAACTCTACATTGTGACCAAAATTAAAGGGAGAGAAACAATGACACAGAAACTGGTCATTTGAAGAAATGAGATCGGACTAATCATCTAAGCTTGGTATTAAGCTTTTATAAATGTGGCGGCCGATCAAGCCAGATTGTTGGTGACAATGACGAACCACAGTTTGCTGATCCTGCTGCAATAGTCTGCACATCTTCAACTTTCGTTTCTGAGGTTGCAACATGAGTATGCAATCCCTTTGATTTTGATGTACAAAAGAGTAGTAACAGATGCTGGTTTTGGTGTTTTTACTGCCTGGACATGCTGCAGATATGACATAAATGATGAGAAAAAAGGGTGTATCCAGGGTGGTGCTTACTGTATAAAAACCATTCAATGATCACGGCAGTTAAGAAGGATAATGTGGAAGTGTTGCTAGTGGAGGAAGAAGAGAAATAGGCAATGCAGAAATGTGGAACTAGAAAGAATAATAGATAAATGAATGGGATTTTAATCGAAAGTAAGAGAGAAGAGAACCTAAAAAAAAAATCCTTCCAAATCTTTTTTAAGAGAAAATGGCTGGAAGGTATACCTATAATTCTTCTATGACTTCACTTCTTTGCCTTCTCCATAACTAATTACTAACAAATAAGTAAAATGATATAAGATACCCTTTCCCTCCTGTTTCCCAATTAAAGCACCAAACAATTAAACGTTACTGTGGAAATTTCCTATAAATATTTTTCATCCTCCCTACCAAACAAAGGCTTAAATGCACAAATGCATTACAAAAATCTGGACTCCACCTTGCAACTTGGCACTTTATTTGGAAGTGAGATAATATCATAATACTGAGTTTTACATATCACCATACATCGGCAATAGACACAGTATGCCTCATCCATCCAAACCAACATAAAATGCCAAATTGCTTTTGCCACCCACTCCTTTATTCCCTTCCTCTATCATCATCTCTCTTCTTCCCGTTTTTTTTTCTCTTTATAGTTTTATAACTTTTTTCTATCAAGGAGAAAATGTCTAAAGAGAATGAGATACTGCGGTGTAATGGAGCAACGCTACTGGACTGAAGACTTATCACACGCAGAATAAAAACCAAGGATGAAAACAAGCTGAAGCTATACATTTGGGTCTGACAACCTAGACTGCGACATTTATATACTGCAATAGATTACAAAAATCCCCTTCAAAGGGGATAGACATTTAGGCTAAATCATAACACTCTGTCACTGAGAGGGATGGAAAATGCCCTTCCATCAGAGACAGGCTGTTCTGATGCACTTAAACCATATTTGCTAAAAGTATCAGTCAAAAACTAAGGACCAGAGAAAGAGAAAGGTGGAAAATCGAAAACATACTCCATCATGCAGATTGTACACAGGCTACTTGATAGTGATATAGCGATTTGTCCCGTGTCTGGCCCAGTAGTCCTTGAGATCCAGTGGCACTGACAGATCATGGCCTTCTGCTGCCAGCCGACTGAGCAATCTTGTAAAGACACTCCCACTCATCTTCCTGCCACCCACACGGGCGTGGCGCTTGTTTGGCATCTGTGGTAGTGGGTATGATGACATGGTGGTGGTGCAACAAGATGACTGCCACCCACCATTTCCCCACTTGTAGCACTGCCGAGATACACCAGTGCACGAGCAAACTGGCCCGGGCATGGTGGACTCATCAAAAGCGATCAGGTTCAAGCCCACATCCTGACTATCCCACTCAGACTTGTACTTTTTCCCATCAGAAAGGACCAGCCTGTTCAAATCTTCGCCTACTTTCTTTACCTTTCGCGGTGACTTTGGAGCCTTGGATAAAACTGCCTTGTTCTCCTTTGGTCGCTTTCTCTTACGTGACTTGAGAGCTTCGGAAGATATGACAGATATAGGGAAAGCATCAGTTATATGCAGTTCACCCATGTAGTTAGAATCGTCGCTCATGTCAGCTGGATGATTTGAGGGATGGTGCATGCGCTTTGCTCCACGTTGCATTCCACCACCCAAGGGGAAGTTGATGGCACTTGCCCGATACTGAAGTGCAGCTAGGGCATTATCTCGTTCCATTAGAGCTTCATCTCGCTCAGCAAGTGCTTTTTCTCGCTGCAAAAGTGCTGCATCTCGTGCAGCCAGAGCTTCCTTCTTTTCACTCAGTGCTAGATTCCGTTCTCGAATAGCAGCGTCTCTCTCGGCAAGAATGGACATTATTTTCTTGTTCATGGCCAAAGCATTTTGCTCCTTTGCTTGATGTTGGGGCATCATATTCCACTGCACATTTTATTTGTATTCTATTCAAATGGATATGGAATTGAATAATAAAACAAAAAACAAAAACCAAAACACAAAAATAGACAGTGGTTGCTTTTTTATTACCGGAGAGTGCGGCCCTCTGTAATATTCCATCTTATGTCTCCCATTTTCGTGTTGTCCACCATCATCCATCTTACAATTACAATGATAAACACTGGAGGAAAAAAATGGTTTCAAGCTGCTCCTCAAATTTCAATGGTCATAAATATCTCGCATCAGCTCCCTAGCTGGTAGACTCTGTTTACAAGAGACGAAACCAAATGTTTAGTTTCAAGTTAAACATTATTGAGCAGCGAGGCAAAACTTATTTACTGACTTCAAGTAATAAGAAGTTCCAAAGTAGCATCAGTATATAATTTTAACAAGACAAGCAAATCCAAACTACTAGGAGAAGTAAAACAATAACCTGTCAGGATTTACCCAGAAAACCATGGAATTAGTTTGATCTCTACCTAAAGAAGAAAAACATACTTCCAGTGTAACTGTATCACAGAGAACCAGAAAACCTGACATAGTGACAAATAAGTGCCTCAAAAGCAGATGCACACTGATCATGAAAGAAAGTGTAGTCTGACAATGGTAATGGCTTCTCAATATAGTTTACAAGTTGCTCTTCTTTTTTCTGTGTTATCACCAAATGATAGTCAAAGGCAAGGTTGAGATCACATGCCATATGGTGCGCGTGCGCACACACACACACAAAATGATTTATTGATTGGATATAATAGATGTTCTTCTAGACTTCTAGTGATATTGCCGCAGCTTCTGCTGGTCAATTCATTAAGAAACAACCAAACAGAGCATTAGACCCCACTTCAGGGGATATTAGATCATACAAAAGTATTACCAATTAGACGTTCTCTCCTGAAATGCATAAACTACTCAAATAGGATAGTTAGAAAATATGGCAACTTTCTTCTATGTTTTACGGACAGTTCAACTCAAAGCACCCACATTGAATGCAATAAGATCCTGTTGTTGGACATCCTCTCTTTGGGAAAGATGCTGGGTAAAACAGTCATGTCACGGTAACCCACTTGTTAATTCAGAGGTTTAAATTAACCAGTATTTCATAGATTATCCAACCCTGTACAATCTTACTTATTGCCTTATTAGTGGGGAATCAGTTCATCAACTGCAGTATTTGTTTAGTCATTTGGATGGTGACTGTTTTTTTTAGCTAAGCATCATAGGAACCCAATCCTGAAATATAATAAAAGAAAAATGATTATGAGCAGTCATTCTCTAAAACTATAACAACCAAGTTTGTACACCTTGCATGACTATGGAGAAGTTCATCATGCCACAAATGCTGGTCAGCTAAGTGCAACTAGTTATTAGTGGTGGTGCAGCCATGTAGAGGCCAGGGGGCTGAGAGAGAGAGAGAGAGAACAAAAAAAAAACTTAACGTTTTGTGGATATATACTTTATTATGGCAATTCATCAAAAGCCTGGATAAAATAGAGCACGTGGACTTCAAATTGATTTGCAAATGTGAATTCCTCTCTCTCATGACACCACTTACAAGCTATCAAAAGTAAACAATAATCTATTTTCTTAGCAAGTAATTCCAAGAAATATTATGAAAACAAATTCACAAAAGCAGCCAATATAAGAAGTTCATAGTTTAGCCACTAGTTTGTTTTTTTTCTGAATTCTACAACTTTAAAGCATCATCAAGCCAATAAATGAGCAATGATTAATTTACTCCATCAATTACAGTTTATTTGCATGTGCATTTCTAGCAACAATTCTAAATGGTAGCAACATTGAAAGCAAGTGAGCACACACACACACACACGAAAAGAAAAGAGAAAAAGCTAAGTTGGATTTTAACATACCAAATGCTTAAATTTGCATCACTGAAGCAACAGATGTAGAAAAATTCTATAACTAATGAAGGAATTCTATTAATCCAAAATAAATTAAAAAAAAAAAACTAATATGCTAAACGCATAATTTTGAACTCTATGTCACACTCACCTCCTGTGGAGGTTGAAGAGGTGCCTCTTAATCACACATCATGATTTACGACTACAAATCCAATCGCATTCAATTAGGGTTGAATGGCCTAAAACATATGAAATAAAAATGCAAGTTCCCTGCTCAGATTACTTTGCTTCTTTATTATTTCTCATTTTCCACAATCCTTGCCACTCTACAAATAGTTACACGCAATTTTATCACCAAATCGATACCACAGAATTTCCCTCAATTCAAAAAGAAAAAAAGAGAGGACATGATTGGATCCTCAATTTTACAGTACTATGATCAAATTCTCCACAAACCGTTCACATCTACCAGCCTGTAAAACCTACTTTATGGCTCAATTTCAAAATCTCATTAAGCAGAATCTTTTTCCTTTTCTATGAAGAAAAAAGCCACTTATTATATTTAGCTTCCATATGCTATCAATTCTCTAGCTCAAATAATAAGCCTTTGATTACATAAGCATTCTACATTATAGCTGAAAATACAACTCTACTACTCTAGTGCCGATGTTGAACTCATTTTCCTATGACCCAAACTTCCAAATTTAAAAAAAAAAAAAAAAAAAAAAAAAAAAAAAAAATAATCCTTACCCTTAATTTTGACATATTCACATATCTCTATTATTCCCATGGGTACCTAATTCTAAGCCAACCTCAGATTATGAACTCATAATTAACCGTATTTTTGTCTATTAATTTATTTATTTACACAATCATTTTCATCAATATGAGCAACCAAACACAACATACACCAAAAAAAAAAACAAAGATGACATAAAAATGCTTTAGCTAAACAGCAAACTAGTAAACAAACAAATTCAAAAAAAAATTTAAATAAACTATTCAACAGAGCTTTCTGAATAGAATCCAAGTAACAGAACAGCACATATATGAGAGGAGAACCTGAATTTGAATCTGGCGAGTAAAGTTAGGGTTTGATAAGGAAAAAGAAATTGAAGTAAAAAATTAAGAACACTGAGCATAAAACCTAGAAATAGAATGCTAATGTTACAGAATGAGGGGTGAGATGTATACGTATATGTGTATATATATAAATATATAGAGAGAGAGAAATTGGGATCAAATGGAGAAGAAGACTTACAGGTTTTTGTATGTATGTAAGTATGTATTGAAGAATCGACGAAGAAAGGACTCAAAATCTAAGCGCTGTCTGAGAAAATACAGTGAGAGAGAGAGAGAGAGAGAGAGAGAGAGACGGGGGGG
>JAYMTT010000221.1:0-15966 GCA_036898025.1 Hypseocharis bilobata
AAAAAAAGAGACGGAGAGTGACGCCAGCAACTACATTGTCACTGTTTTCGAAGTTGAACAACCAAATTGTTAGTTTTGAAAGTAAAATAACCACATTGTTAATTGACCAAAAGTTTACAAAAAAAAAAACATATTTCCTCTATTTAAATATAACATACAATTGAAAAATGGCAGAAAGGTTAAAAAAAAATTTGCATAGTCAATTCTTGAATTGCCTAAAATCAAAATTTTTATTTTTAAGTGGACATTTACTTCAATAACAATATTTATCGTTACGATAATAAGAATAATAAAAGTTCATATTTGTTTATAGGAATGATCACTGTTGATGAAAAAAAAGCAATACCAAAATTGTTGTTGATTGTATCACAAAAACATTTTCAAACGGTACTAATAAAACAAAATTAACTTAAAGCAAACCCATTATCATTTACAAAAAAAAGTAAAAGATCATGCCTTAACCAAAAGAAAAAAAAACCAAAAACAAGAAATCATGTCATGATTCGGCAGAAAACAAAAACATCTTTTTCCTGAAAGGGAATTTCATTTTTTACTGCTCCTTTCGTTTTATTTTATTGTTTTATTTTGACTTTGCACTAAGTTTAAGAAATTTTTGAAAATTTGAAAATTTGAAAATTTTTAACTTTTTTCAAATGTAATGTTGAAAAATCAACAAAATTTTCTTACAAAAAAAAATAGACAAATAAAATGAGATTGTCAAAAAAAATTAAGGGACAATAAAATTGAAGCCGAGAAAGTATTAATAACGATCTTAGCCAACCCATTTTTTTTTTTTGCTAAACAGGATCACATTGGGATCGTAGGCATATTAAACTGTACCAAACTTTTTCCCAAAAAGAGAATATTTTTTTCTCTCCTGAAGGGTAATTTGGTAATCACAGTGAGAGATTCCAAAAGACCTAAAACCCTAACGTTATTTTTGGTACTAAGGCCGTGTTTGGATTTGAGAGTAAAAGGAAAGTGCAAAAAAGAAAAATATAAGAATAATTTTTTTTTTGCATAATCCAAGGCAAAGCCTGAAAGCCAAAACCAAAAACTAGGAGTGTGGATGGTGTGGTGTGGTGTGGTGTAGCGTGGTGCCACCAGCCAAAAACAAAAGCAAAACCAGTGGAGAAGATCCTCCCTCAAAATCTATCCACCACAAAGGTCTCTCTCTCTCAAACCCCCGGATCTTTCTCTCTCTAATATACTCCATGAAAATACATTTTGTTCTTGTTATGTCTATATTTAGATATTTATATATGTATATGCTTTGTCAGGTGGGAGATAACAAATATATATATATATATATTTTGTTGATAATCTGATATGGGTTTTTGGTGATGATGTTCAGATCTTGTGGGGGCGCATTGCGGATCTAGGGTTTTGATTAGGCAGGTTTTTGCGTTCTAGGGTTTAAGGGATTTCGAGAAATGGCGACTCCATTTCCCATTCCGGTCACTGCAGCTCAGGTTCGCTTTCTCACTTCTCCCTCTAGCTCTACTTTTAGCTCTCTCTCTCTCTCTCTCTCTAAAGTTTGGTGTTTGGTGGTTGGTGGTGGGTTCAGGTGGGGACGTATTTTGTGGGGCAGTACTACCAAGTGCTGCAGCAGCAGCCGGAATTTGTGCACCAGTTCTACTCTGAGGCCAGCACGATGATTCGCATTGATGGACACACCAGAGAGACTGCCACTGCAATGCTGGTGAGTTTTTTTTTGATACATATATGCCTTTTTCATATTTGGAAGTTTTTTTGTTTGTTGTTATTATTTTATTATTGAATTGCTTGAATCTGTTTTCGTGACTTTTCCATCAATAAAAGCAGTAAAATGGTGTTCTCCATTTCAAGTATCTTGTGTGGAAGATAGTTTCAGAATGGGCTTCAATTGTTTGCTGATGGGTTGTTGGTAGATTAGACTCTGGTTTCTGGTCCTGTTGTTTAGTATGGTTTCTTCTAATTATTTGTGGTAACCGCTTTTTTTATGTCTACTTGCCTGTTCATTAGCTATTTTTAAGCTAACAATGCCTTATATGTAACTGAGAATGGAACCCAACTTTATGGTTTGACAGAGAAACAGGATAAATTATTTTGGTTCTAGAACTACATATTTTTTCCTAATATAATCTATGGAGTTGTTATAGAAATTTGGCTTAGTTCACCATAGGAAAATATTGTGGCCTAATTGTGTTGGCACCAAGATTAATTATGTGGACTAAATGAAGTAATTTCTTTTCATTGGTAATATTTATCTTTTTATGCCTCCAGTTCTTTTCTATGCTTCCGAAGCCATTAAATTAAACCGATCAAAGTTTTTTGGATTTTTCTTAAGACATGCATTTTTGATTGTTCATTGATTGCTAGCTTGTGGGAAACTGTCTCTAAACTCAACCAGTGGTGAGGTTTTTATGACAACCGTAAGTCACTATAGAGTTGAGTGATGTTGTGTTGTTTGTACAAAATGGACTCCATTAACGCGTGAACAAAATTATGATGATCAGTTCGCCATTAGATGCTTTAGTTTATTGTTGGATATTTTTAGACATACAATCTTTATACACCGTTTCTGTTTTTTGTTAAGATGTATAAGTTGCCTAACATGGTCGCTTTTTATCCCTTAAAATTTGACATGGCAGTGGCCTTGGTGACATGTGTCAATGGAAAAAGAAGAATATAGTTGGCATTGCCTTTTTATGTGGAGCAAGTTAATTATTAATAAATGATATATCTACCCTTGTAAGACCACATAAGAATCTTGTGCTTGTTCGATATGAGGATAATGACATTCTTTTTTGTCATGAACACAAGGTAAAGTGTCTTGAATGTGAGCAAAAGAAGAGAACCTATAAATAACAGTGTGGGGTAGAACAGATGCTTTTATTATAGATGTAAATTCTAACTATGATCTTTTCCATCTAGCGGGATGGGGCAAGGCCCCTGACTAGGAAATATTTTAATATCACTAAAGTAGTATATATGCCAGCCCCGTCCCTGCAACAAAAAAATAAATGATTTTGGGTTATTTTCTTTTAATGACATGTCAGTTTTTATTGTGTGGAAAGTAAAAATATATATTTTAGGTTTGGTCACAAACTTATTCAAATTCTGGGTGTCTGCTGATACCAGATATATGCTACCATTATAAAGTAGGGATATTGATTCGCTTCCTATTTCCTACAGAGAATTGGTGGGTTTTATATTTATGTAATGCTGAACCAGATGATAATAAACACTTAGCAAAATAGCAGCAAAATGTATTTCGTAAAGGAACTCCATGACCACTGTTAGGCTGTTGTTTTATAAAGTCTTCTTGCCCACATTGACTCGTTATTATCCTTTATAAAGTATTAACTTTTACAGAAATGGTGACATTACTGAAGTTCAGTTTTTATTAATATTGATTTTTTTTATCAGGTGCCCCTAGACAAACTTTACATGATGCCTTATCTGATTGATATGCATGTTTGCTTCTATTGTTCCATGTTGTCATTAAAATACTTCTGTCCAAGGATTTTTCTTTTTATTGTTTTGGTCATTTTTAGTTCTTTTATATGGAAACTTGGCTTATTTTTCTTTTTCCATTTCTTCCACAGCAAATTCATACACTTATAATGTCATTCAATTTTACTGGAGTTGAAATCAAGACTGCACATTCCTTGGAATCTTGGAATGGAGGCGTTCTTGTGATGGTATCAGGCTCTGTGCAGCTAAAGGATTTCAGTCGCAGGAGGAAATTTGTGCAAACATTTTTTCTTGCCCCTCAGGAGAAAGGCTACTTTGTTCTTAATGATATTTTTCACTTCATTGATGAGGAACCAATTCACCATCATCCAGCTGTCTTGTTAGCCCAGTCTAATCTTGATTCCAAACTAAATGGTTCTTCTACAATTCCAAAACCAGGTATTGTGATTTACCCCAGTTGAGGATTCTCGTTATGTCTGGGTTTGGTAATAACAATTTTATTATTTGTCAAAGAAGGGAAGATAGCAATTAAGTTATTATATTTGTTGTTATTTCATGTAATCTGCAATTGTATTATTTTGTTTGTAGATTAATTAATAAGACTTTTGAATAGTAAATTGACGTGATCGTGTCTGTGTTAATGTGGTCAAAACTGTTATTGGCAATTGCAAGTTCACAGTCGTTCTAGCCATAAGCTATCTTTTTTTTTTCATTTTCATTTTTTTTTTGAGTTAAAATGTTTTTATGCATGGCTGAAGTCTGGTATTGAGATATCTGTGTGCAATGCATTAACAAGGAATCTGTGTAGGAATTTGTAATAAATTCTATCTCTGGCACATTAAATACCATTCCTATTTGAAAAGTTCTGGAAATAATATTTTGACAAATGCAGTGTCCAACTATTTGCTAGCTGGACAAATCCAGGCAAGGGAATTCATAGCCCCTGCTGATGTCAAAGAAAACGGTCTAGTTGATAACTACAGTTTCCCGGAGCAATGACTGCAACGAGTACCTGAGTTCGAAAACATTCTGGAGGACAGTACACCAAAAGAGTCAAATGATTCGCTTCAAAATACATTGAATGTTGTACAAGACCATCTGCCTGCTTCCATTGAGGAACCTGCTGGGGTGCCCCAAAGGCATACTTATGCTTCAATTATATACTCTCTACCTTGTAGTTTTATTGCTTTCTCTCAAGTCTGTGTTTGAGAGAGATTGTTCAAATATTGTTACTAATTTTTTCTACTTGATTGTCATTGGATGTTACGGGTTGCTAAAGGACAACCTGCACAAGTAGCTCCACATCCTTCTGCCAACAAGAATGCCCCACTCGTTTCAGAGTGGAGTCATGCTTCACAACCCACCACTCAGCAAGCAGTTGCATCATCAAATGCATTTGAAAGGTCCGGGGTGGACATAGTGGAAGAGGTTTCAGGAAGAGACGATGAAGGTTAACATTTTAGCATTGCTATAATTCTTACTATTGTAGTATAGGGGCTACCATTTTGGAAATCATCTTAATGAACTTTTATTTTGTCAAAAGTGCTAATTCATATTCTAGAAGATGGTATCCACTATGTTATTGAATAACAAGCTCATTTATCTTTATTTGCTCCAGAAAGTCAATAGTTTTGTAGTATGATATTTGATTGTTGAGTGCACATCAATTTTTCAGGTGAAATAAAGTCTTTATGTGAGAAACTAGCCATCTAATGTGTCTGCCTCTGAAATCGAGGAGGAATTCAAGAAGTTTGGTAAACTCAGTTCTGATGGTGTGGTCATTAGGAGTCGCAAGGTTCATTCTTTAGCTTCTCCTTTATCTGTTTTCCTTCTTACATTTCACCTCACCTGTTTTATGCTAAAAGATTTCATGTCTATGCAGGATGTTTTTGGAGTTTGCTATGCATTTGTTAAATTTGAAGATATTACTAGTGTTCAGAATGCAATCAAGGTATCAAATACATTTCATAAAACTTCAATACAGCAACTGTGTTTGTGAAAACTTAAATTTGAATAGTCTATCTGTTATCTTTTTTCTTTCTACTTTCTAGTTAGTCATCAGAGATCTCTCCTTCACACCAATTGTTCTATTTGTTAGAGATGAGGGGAAATTGTTAGCTTAATCTTTTTATATTGAAGGGATGGTTATTTCTCCATCCTGCTTTGTATAATTTTGCAGTAGATTTTATATTCACTTTTGTAGAGCTGCATATTTGTGTCTTGTTCTTTGACATTACTTGCATATTATATGCTTTCTTAACACAATTTCTGTATCTGTAGGCTGCTACCGTAGAGATTGCTGATCGACAAGTATACATTGAAGAGCGGAGAGCAAACAGCAACATCCCATCTCGAGGAGGAAGTATGTATTTTATTTTATTTTATTTTTTAATATTATTTGTTTCCATAGAGTCTGATTGGCATTGACGACCCTACATCTGATTATCTTCTGCACCAGCATTACATGATTTGACAAGACCCATTTATTTCATTTATGGTTATCTGCTGGCTTCGCAGGTGACTTAAGTACAAATGATTGGGATATCATGCCACCCCATGCTACATTGAAATGATTGGTCTCGACCTTATATTTTGCTGGACCCTGCATGTAGCATGTAACCACTGGTCAAATTTTTGGCATTGCATTTGCCCACTTCCTTTTGCATACATGTAGCAATTTTAAATAGTTGTAAAAGTGGTATTAAAAAAACACTTTAGCTTCTCCAAACAATTTCTCTTCATGTTGCTCATAATAAGCCAGCTACCTGTACATTTTGGTTAGAAACTTCCCTTAGATGCTATTCGGGTTTTTGAGCAGTAATATTCCACAAAGATATGTGATGTGGTGCATCTTTCGTTTTTTTTCTTCAGAAACTAGATTAGTGGCCCTGATAAAATGGCAAGTTCTATTATACTTTCATTCTTTTGTTATTCTGTTAAGTCTGTTGATCCTGAACAGGAAGAGGCCGAGGCAGGGGTGGCTACCAAACAGAGGCAACAAGAGGGCGTTTTGGCCCTCGGAGTTATGGCAGGGGAAATGGTTATGATGGAGGTGAACGGGACTACAACAGACCGAGAGGAAATGGTTTCTACAGACCAGGTCCCAGACAAGACAGAGGGTTTTCAGGTCACCAAGGATCAAGAAGTGGACAAAATACATCGGAGTATGCATCTTAGTTAATTTAACAAAAGGGAGAGCAAAGTTTTTGGTCCAGCTGTTTAAACTCAGCATACCTTTAGGTTGAAGAACTATATTACTGATAATTGTCAGTAGTCAGATTTATTTGTTAGTATTGAAAATATGAATCACAATTTTTTTTTTCTTTTGAAAGGGGTTCTTGATACTTGTTCATTTAAAGATCATAATTCAACAGGCCATGTGTAAGCAAATTTTGAGCTCATTTCTTCTAAAAGTGTTCTCTATCTTATTGATGGACTACATACATAGTATGATTTATATATTCATTCATTATCGTAAATGTCTTTCAAGGTTCTGACAAATCAAAATTCTATTTCATTTTCTTCTGTGAAATGAAATGTGATTGTAGATATCTGGAAACCAACTGGTAGTGCACGATGTGGTTTTGGTTGCTCTTTTGTGCCAACGGCACAGACTTAAATCATCAATAATAGCTTAATTGATGTCAGATTGCTTAAAGAGGAAAATTATTAAATGAGAATTGGAGTGGAATCAAGAGACTCAGAAAGCCAAATTTGTCAAATTCTCTGTTCTATTGCCTTCAACCATGGACACATCACACAGAGCAGCCCCATCCTGAACCTATGAAGCACATTATTATACTATTATTGTAGCTTTCATGGTGAAGAAGAGCTATGACATATGGCCTGTGGGTGATTGGTTATAGGGTTCAAAAATTGAAGCACAAAACAACCATTTTCACTCGTGCCGGACACAATCAAATCAAATCTCATGTTTGTACTACTATTTAGTAAATCTCATAACAAAGCCGTGAGGTTAAGATGCTCTTATTGTATTTATTTATTAAAATACATCCCAAGAGCTATACAATACAAGTCTTTATCATGCACTACAGGCTTCATACCTCAGTTGCTTTTATTCAACATGTTCTATACTAACTGGGAAATTTTAGGTTACAATTAAATTTATAGCTTCATTCTGCCTTCAGGCTTGAACAGAAACTCTGAACTGTTCAAGCTCGAGCTCAACTGTTACATCTCCGATGCTTTAATTCTTATCAAGCATATCTTGTGTATGTTGCTCTAGTAGATTAACAGTTATGTATTTGTTGTAGTCACACGATGTCTTGGTGTAAAGGCGGCGCCTGAATGTGATCCTGCTTCACACTATCTTCTACCTCATCCTCCCCTGCTTCCCATAAGAAACTAGCATATGCTGCAAGAACATTGCTGAAAATACAGAAAAACATTCCATAATTGGTCAGATTAGGCATTGGGTATACAGAAATTATAGATATTGATAATACACCAAACTTTTGGCAAATGGATTTGCTATAGGTTGTGAGTTCCTAGTTACCATAAATCAAAGTGCCCAAAGCTCTCTCCTCTAATTTTATGCAATGGTGAAGTTTATTATAGACTTATTTCCTGGGTGAATTAGGTGCCACATCGTTATTGTAGCCATGTCTTGGTGAAGAGCACATACTCGAAATACAGGACATCTTTTGAAATTGGAGAAGATCCAAGTGCAGAAAACATTCAACCGTTGACAGATATACAAGTAGATGATGAGGCTACAGGAAATTGTACCTATCTCCAGGAGTAGCTTGAACTGCTTGCTCAAAGTAGCACAAGGCCTTCTGTCGGTCATGATGAACTTCCCACACCAACTTAGCATATTGAGAAATAATTTCACCATCCCCAGGATCAGCTAGTATAGCACGTGAGTAGTATTCCTCCGCCCCTTCAAGGTTTCCCTCGAACTGACAGTTGAAAAGATGATTACAGAGTGACAGAGGAGCTCTAATTAAAAAGTTATTTAGAAAGACCAGTCTAATCATGAAAGACGTCAATAAGACTATGAAACAAATGATTTAACAGACTAGGATAACTTCCTAATGCTTGATGGGTTTATTGCAAGTTCTTATAATTGTAGATACAACATGGGTGTACAAAATTATATCCTACTGATATTATAATTCTTTGCATTTAGAGCCAGGAACTATTAAGTCCTAGCATAGACACTTGTTATCAGAAAATCCTACATTTGCAAGTCTAACCAGGAAACATACCTCTCTAGTTAGTTAAAAATATCGAGAGAGAGAGAGAGAGATCAACACTTCAATTCTTAGTAAGTATATCCCTTCAAAAAATAAGAAGTAAAATGCACAAGATCAATATGCTTATTTACTGCAGTTTCAAAAGTATATTCGTTCTTATATTTCTACCATGCTCCATTGAATGGCAACTCGAGGATAACAGTAATCAACAATGGGCACATATAGCATCTGGGTTCGGTAAGAATGATGTAGCTCAAATTCCATTGTCCACATCACTGACCCATATTATTTTAAATGGATCTTAAAGTGTAATGCTGATGTTGGAGCTCATATGTACCATCATCACTTGCATAATCAATGTAAATGTATATAAGTACGATAAGAAGCAGAAAGCAGGATAAAGATCCAACCTGAAGAAACTGAGCATAGTTTCTAAGAAATAGCGGGTGGCAAGGATTTTCCTCAACCTTCTTTCTATAATACTCCTCATCGTTTTCACCCTTGCCAGAGTCAGTTGCAGTAACTCCATCAGCATCATGCCCGAGCCTTGCTGCTTGATGCAAGGATGGGTTAACCCGTTCATGCTCTTCTTTGGAGGTTAAGTTCTCCAGTTCACTCATGCAGTGCACTTCTTTAGTCTAAAGTTAAACCTGAAAGCATTAAAACCTTCCCAAGAATGTTGTACACTAAAGCATTTGCAAAGCCTAAATGGAAAATGCAGCACCTGAATGTAATCTTGTTCTGGTCCATCTTCCTCGTCATCATCTACTTCCCAGAGGAAGCGGGCATATGCTGCAAGAATATGGCTGAAACCAAGAATTGAAGGTGGGTTAAGTTTCCATTGGAAAGTCCAATTTTAAATGGGTTAATATAAACCATCTTGGCGAAGATGTATCTTAATCTATTTGAAGTGAAAAATTTCATTATGCAGTTTTTTGTAAAAGAGACAAGCACTCACCTATCTTCAGAAGCAGCCTGAGCTGCACGTTCAAAGTAACTTGAAGCTCTACATCGATCATGATGGAGCTCCCACGTCAACTTAGCATACTGCGATAAAATCTCCCCATCTTCAGGATCGGCTAGTGTAGCACGAAAATAGTAATCCTCAGCTCCATGAAGATCTCCCTTAGACTGTCAGTACAAGAATGAACTAAAGAAAGATCACACTTTGATCACAAAAAGAGTTTTAATGCTCAGATATAGCTAGAATTAGAAAAGCTGCAAGCTAAAACTATCTTCTCGTATATGGTATTTACCATGAATTAATTTATTTGATACAACAATTCTTTGCGAAATTGCTTACCTTCCTTCATCAAACATGAGATGAGCATTCATAGCAGTTACAATGAGGATTTATTTCCTCTGTTTCATTTGTTTATCCACATTTTAGACGTATGTAGCCTTTGTACTTGTGCTTTTAAGTAAGCTACAAAAGATTCCATTAAGATTTGGAATACTCATTTTTATGGAATTCAGCTTTGGACACCAAATAATAATTGGCATGAGATATTTCTATGAGGCTTTATTTAATTAGGCAACAACTAAATTATTTTGCAGAAATTGGATCTATAGTCTGTAGGGACATATATGTAGTAGCTATGTAATTTACAAACCTGCACATTCTTGTCCACTGCTATATCTTAATTTTATTGGTGATCACTACTTTGGTGACTCAAGAGGTTCAAGATTTTGTTTTTTGCACTGGCATGGTTTCCTCAGATTAGCCCCAAGGACCACATGTTTATAGTCATCACAGATAGTACATGTTGCATAAATTTAATTGGTGAAGTAATGGCATCAGCACCATGCCCCCGAGGTTGTTAGTTAGGGCGACTAATTCTATTTCCCTAACATTATTTATTCAGGAATCACAAGTGCAACCAATGGTTAGGCCTAAACCTAGGACTGAAATGCAAAATAGAAACAGCAGCAGCAACAATGACAGCAATGACAAAAGGAAGAGCAAGAGTAATTCTACTTGAACCATTGAATCGTTATATCAGCCAAAAAGAAAGTAAACTTGGACGTCGTCCATCAAAGACCATCAATATGAGGTTGTGTTACTTGAAGCATACAAATAGGTTATCAATCGAAGAGAGTTTACTACGGAGGAGACTTAAATTAATTGAATAAAAAATTGAGACAATCGACATATTCTAGATGGAAATTTTTGTTGCTCATTCAGCGTCTTCAGTAAGGAAAATGTGCGTCTAAATACCGATATATTTTTTACCTAATTTCATACTTCTACAAGAAGATGATTTATATTACCCAATCTGAAAGGCGGATAAACAAAAAAATAAATAAATAAACCATTGAACTCACCTGTAATATCTGAGCATAATTTCTTAAAAATAAAGGGTGGGACGGAAATTCATCAACCATTCTCTTATAATACTCCTCAACACCAGCACTACCATCAAGGTCTGGCAAAGATAAATCTACACCACCATTGCGACCCTTACTGGAGTCATTTGCAGTAACCCCAGCCACATCAAGCCTTGCTGCTAGATGTAAGGATGAGTTGGCCCATTCACTTTCTTCTTTGGAGGTTAAGTTCTCAAGTTCGTTTGTGCGGCATGCCTCATCAATCTAACATTGATCCTAAAAGCTTTAGAACCTTGCCAAGAATGTTCGTATAATTAAGCATTAACAGAGCCATAATAGGTGGAAAAGGCAGCACCTGAATGAAATCTTTTTGTGATTTATCTTCTTCGTCACCATCTGTTTCCCAGAGAAAACGAGCATATGCAGCAAGAATATGGCTGAAAACCAGAAATTAAAGGTGAGTAAGTTTGCTGTGGATTAGTTTGATTTTAATGGGTTAGTATCAAGTTAGTGAACAACCCAGTTTAGTAAATATACCATCATGTATCTTATGATCTGTTCAGTACAAATATTGTTCTGCAACAGAAAGCACTCACCTGTCTGTGGGAGCAGCTTGAGCTGCACGTTCAAAATAACTTGAAGCTCTACTTTGATCATGATGGAGCTCCCATATTAACTTAGCATACTGCAATAAAATCTCACCATCTTCAGGATCTGCTTGTGTAGCACGAAAATAGTAATCCTCAGCTCCATGAAGGTCTCCTTTAGACTGCCAGTGAAGAATTGAATTAAAGCAAGATCACACTGAAAAAGCTGCAAGTTGACAATATCATACTTTACTGTTTTTATATATAATTGTTTGTTTCATCTAACAATTCTAAGTTGAAATGATAACCATTCTTAATCAAACAAGAGATATTCAGACTAGCAGCAGCAATCACTGTACAGGGTGCATAAGGTTGTGTAGGGCAAGGAGGTTAGTCTAAAACAAGTAGACTTGGGCATTACGGGTCACAAGTTACCAAGAGGAGTCTTATCCTGCTGTACAGAGTGATACTATACTAGTTGAACATTAAATTGCCATATCAGGCAATACGAAATTAGTAAGTTGGAAATTGTCAGTCAAAAACCATCAATAGGAGGTTCATCAGACTGTGTACAGACTATGAAGTGAAGTCAATCAATTAGGTTACGACTCCTAAGAAAATTTCACTTTGGAGGCAACATAATTTATTCTTATGAAAAAATAAGACAATCGACATATTTTAGATGAAATTTTTTGTAGCTCATCTAGTGTATACCTTCCATCAAAAAATGAGTAATGAGGATACGGTCCACTCACAAAAATGGATTTAAGTTACCTGAGGCTTCTTTCCTAATTTCATACTGCTCTAAGAAGATGATTTACAAACACGACCTGAAAAGCAATTAAATAACAAAATCAATTGAACTGACCTCTAATAGCTGAGCATAGTTTCTTAAAATCAAGGGGTGGGACGGAAATTCATCAACCATCCTCTTATAGTACTCCTCAACATCACCACTGCCATCGAATTTTCGCAAAGTTAAATCCACACCACCACCAAAACCTTCATGGCCTAGATGGATGGGAGGACCAACCAGTTCGGCTTCTGCTTCAAGACTCAAAGTCTGAATTCCATTCAAGCCTTTCAAACCTTCTTTTTCCTCCTCCCCCTCTTCCTGAATCAACCCCATATCAGTCTTCCCAAAACTGAATTCAGCAGCTTCTATGCTCTCACCAATTGTAACAGTTCTCTCCAATGCTTCAGTGTGTTCATCCTCACAGCCATCACCCAAACTATATATGCAAAAAGATGGTTCTGTGCGCAACATTGACTCGTTCTGCATGTCCAAATATTTAGTTGGGGCTGATGAGCTCCCAAGTAGCATTTTATTCAAAACTTGGGTAGTGAGCAAGGTTGTTATCTACCATTGCTCGCTTAAAAAGATTCAACAGCTTCGAGGCTCTGACTTGAGAAGCTGAATTAATAGAATGAATTTTTAAGTCAAATAGTTAAAATTCAATGTACTACTACTTAATTAGATAAGAATCTGGATCTGGGTAACATCTCAAGAAATAAAGTTGGGTAATGAGTAGTATTGTATTGAGATGATACAAGGATGGAAGTCACAGGAAGCATTTGTATATTCATCTTGAGAGGTGTAAGTACCAAGATACATGTGAATTGTGATGCCTTTTCGGGTCATGTAAATTGTAAATTACTCTTCCAAGTTCCATCCATCCATCACATGAATTTTTAATTTTTTTTTCACAGGAACCTCTATCACTATCACTATCACTAACTATCATATCAAATACTAGTATTGAATGCTTCACTCAATTTAAATTGTTCACATCATAGAGTCAACAATCAAAACCCCACCATTAGACTAATTTTGGTTTTCCCATGAACTGAAAAACAAAATGCAAAATCTTTGAAGAAAAAAAAGAAAATAAATGTACCGGGGTAATGAAGATTGGATCCAAGCCAGTCATTGATGAATAAAATTCATCCAAATCTTGAAAGTGCAAAGCTTTTTTTCTTTCTGAAAATGAAAGAAGCAAAAGGCCATACAAATACAATACAATACAATACAATACAATACATACCTCTTATTTATTTGTTGCTATAAAACTGTGAGTGAGTTAGAACAAACAAGCTATGGAAGACCTACCTTAGACGGCCTCAGATCTGGGCATGACCGGAACAAGCTTTAGTCTGTATATAAGTAGTATTTTTCTTCATTTTTTTTTTTTAATCTTTAGTCATTGGAGAAGGAGACGGCGCGTGGTAATGAACTGAGACGTACGTGTCAACTTCCAATTGAACATGAATATGAACATGAACATGGTCATCTTGTTTGACTGGCTTGGATTCGATTCGATTCGCTTGGACATGAAAAAATTAAAAAAAAAAAGGGAAAATAAATAATAATAATAAAACATTGGAGATGCGGGGTATCGATCCCCGTGCCTCTCGCATGCTAAGCGAGCGCTCTACCATCTGAGCTACATCCCCTTTTGCTTGATTGTAAAGTTATATTAATAATGCTCTGTTACAGTAAGACATCACAATTCACAAGTAATAGTGACTACAGATGAAGTACTTTTTTTTTTTTAACCAACTATAGATGAAGTACTATTTGTATAATAGTATTGTATTAGGGACATAATTTACTCCTACTTACTCTCACACATATTTGACAAGTTTTAGGGAAGATATATGACTTTAGAAACAATGTGGTTTTATCTGAAACTTGAAAAGAAACATGTGGCTGATTATGTATTTACTGTTAACACCAAGCACCATGCATAAAAACATTTAAATATCTTGTTTTTCTTTAATGCGAAAATAAGTCAGACAACACTTTGGCCAACGACAAAGATTCAAGTCTCAAGCATTAACGGTAATACGTAGTACATTCCATCTTTCTACATAGGCAAGCACACTAAATATTTCAATATTTGGTTTAACATAAACTTTATTAAGAAATCTAAAATGGCATCAATAGGTATGTGCAAGTGTCTGGACTTGACAATAAAGCATTGTCGTTAGGACATTGTTATAAATTAGTTTATCGGGTAATTTTCAAAACTTTGGATAATACTCTCTCTTAGGAGTGTAACTGAGATGAATCGAGTCGATATTTTCTAATACTCGAATTCAATCGAGATTAAATTTTCAAAACTTGAACTCTGAACTCGAATTTTTTTTAAGATTTAATCGACTCGATATGACTACATGACTCAACGAGAGCACGCTTTAGTTCAATTAAATAATCCAGTGAAATTTTTTGCTAATAAATAAACTACAAACATCAAAACATAGCAACAAAGTACACAAAACATTAGGAATTAAGGCAATGAAAAATTAACAAAAAAATCTTTTTAACAACCTTATGCAACTAGTTACTAACCAAATCAAGGCAATGGGCAATTAACAAACAATTCTTTTTATCATTTAATTGTGACTCTAATTTTCACACGAACAACATTTAACGATTGAGCACCCATTATTTAACATTTTTCACTATTGAATGAATGCTATTCGATCACCATATGATCGACCGGCTTAATAGATTAAGCTTTCTAATACTTATTTAACATTTTTCACCATTGATCGTTATTCGAGCATCATACAATCAACTTTCTTATTGCTAATTATTAAATCAGTTGAAATCATTAGCACTATTGAACTTTTTTCACCGTTGATCACTATTTGATCACAACACGATCAACTCTGTTGTTGTTGCTTGTTAATTATTTAACAAATTGAACTTATAATTGACACTTGTTTAACTTATTTTTCACCATTTATCGTTTGGTCACCATATAATGACTTGCCTTATTGTTAATTAGTAATTTAATCAGTTGAGCTCATTGATACTATTTACCTTTATCGCCATTGATTGTTATTCAATTAAAACTAGATCAACGCTATTGTTATTAATAATTTAATTAGTTGAGCTCACCTATACTATCCTTTTTTCACATTGATCACTCTTTGATTAAAACACGATCAATGCTTTTGTTGTTAATAATTTAACTAATGTAGGTCATCTACAATTATTTAATCTTTTTCACCATTGGTCTACATTAGATCACCATATTTCATATAAAAATTTATATGCATTGACGTATTTATGTTTGTACTTATTTAGCAATATATATTTTGTATGAGTTATGTGATTATAAGAATTTGTAGTATAGTGAATAGAGTTTTATTTTAACACATTTTGGTATAGACTTTGAACTTTTGAAGCTTTCTTCTTGAATCTATAGTTAAAAGTATTTTTTAAATATATATGTATATACTCGAATAAGTCCCAATTATACTCGAATTCGATTAAGCTCGTAAGTTATTGTCGGGTCGAATACTATTGAACTCAAACTCGGTTTGTTACTATTCTCGAGTGGCTCAAAACTCGACTCAACTCA
>JAYMTT010000222.1:0-15941 GCA_036898025.1 Hypseocharis bilobata
TTGGTCTATTCTCATTACCAACCAAAATGAGTGTAATAGATGTAATTATCCCATATCTCTTGTGCATTTTTCTCTCATCCCATATCTCATGTGCATCTCTCTCTATTAGTTTTTTTTTTACATAATACCAATTTTTTTTATCATCATATTTTTATTTCAGAGACAATTTTTTTTCTCCAATTTTTTTAAGTTTTGATTTTTTTTCTTTACAAAATTATTTGTATTCACTCTCTTACCGTTTCTCTTTCCAAAATTATTTTTATTCACTAGATCTCTTACCGTGTTTCTTTCCAATATACAAAATTAACATTGATAATAAAAATTAAAATGTCATTTTTATTCATGTTTTTGTGTGAACCAAACAAGAAAATAGAATCAGATTCTCATTACATTACATTTCTATTATTTCATAAATGGGAATTCCATTTCCATTCCGCTCATTCCCCAACAATACGGAGCCATAACAATAGTTCAATTAAAATCAAAATTAGAATAAGCATTCATTCATTCTACGACGCCTAATGCTTTGGCTTTTATATTATGGTATAGATTAGTTGAGTTTGGCTAAAATAACTTTGTTTTTGGCTCGACTCTGCCTAATTCCAAAACCACCCTCCTCTTTAAGTTTGGTTACCTTATCCCAGTATATTGCATGAAATTTCCTAGCATCAGCGGGGCTACCCAAATGAAGTTTCTATTAAGTTTATCAAGGTGATTGCAAACTTTGACTAGGAGGACAGCACATTGCATGAAATAGTTTGGTATGGTAACCATAACCGATTGAGAAAATTATTTAGTATGTAAACTTTAGCCATCGCAACAAATAGGTGAGTGAATTTTTAAGTGATTCAGATTTGTATGTGAAGTTTTTTGATTGCTACAAATAAATTGTTATCCAAATTTTGTATGTTGGGCCGTTGATTATAGCTAACGTGGCGTGACGTAACACATTTTGAGACTGTTTTATGTTGACGTGACATGCATGAGGTCCATTGATGATGATGTGGCACCTAACCAAAAGAAAACATTAAAAAGATTACAACCATCGTAAAGATTTTTCAATAAAAACTTCTACATGTACCAAAGTCATCGTAGTCGTCAAATATAATAATAACCGAATCATAAATTCAGGTAAAAAATGTCATTATTTGGGTTCAATTATACTCGAATGGTCACCCAAAAAAATCATATTCAATCTCAGCTGTAAATAGTATAAAATTAATTTTGCATCCAACTCAATTTCAATTTTTTCGAAACCAAAAAAAAGAAGAAGTCTTGAACCTCTTGCTCCTAGTGCATTACTGCATTTCCATTTCAAAAATACACCTGATATGGTTACAGTAATAAATAAGAATTTGAAACTTATCAAAAAAGTAATTATTAAAAGTAAAGAACCGGGCCCACATTCGGACAGCCTAAAAACCTAAAAAAGCCACGTTGTGGCATATAGCCGTTGAAAATGCTCATTATTCAATTTAATGTCCATTGACCAAAAAGCCCCTCCCAATTCAAATCCCAATAGCGGGGTGTTGCTGTTCACTTCACTGTGCCAGCAATTTCAAATGCAGAGTTGTAGATCAAATCACAGCCGTCCGTTCTCATCTCCTCAAATCAAGAACCCAAAACCCAAAATTCAAATTCTCCAAGAAACTGAAGAGAGAGAGAGAGAGAGAGAGAGAGCCATGTGTTTGAGCTCAAACCCAAAGATACTGAAACTGAAGAAGATGATTTGTTACTATCATCACTGAATCAAATCAAGAGTCACTGCAATTTTCACATTCTCTTTTCCCCTTTTCATTTCTTCAAGATTCTTGCCAAAAACCCTAGAATAAGATCCAGCTGAAACCATCTCAGAGAACCATTTCGGGGTTTCGACGTCTCGGGATTCTATTCCTCAACTCCTCTGGCAGGTAATCTTTTCTCTCATTCATAGACCATCAAACAAATTCACATTTCCATTTCTTGAAATTTTGAACTTTTTTTTTTGAATTTGTGTAGTAGAATGTTGAGAGACTTCAAGTTTCTTCGCCGGAATTCGGACAAGAACGATGAAATCGAGAATGTGCCAGTAAACCCTAGAGATATGCCGTTAATTCAGCCTGGAACGGAGCCGCCGAGGGCTCCGTTGCACACCATTCAGGAGCCTAAAGCAGAGCAAGAAGTGGGTACTCGGAGTAAGATCGAGAGGACTCCTACTAAGGCCAAGGGCAAATGTACGGATTCTGCAATGCCCCTTCGAACCCCGGACAAGCATGGAGCTGGGTTTTCGGCGAAGAATAGGTTTGGTTGGGCTCAGAGGAATGAACCCAGCTCAGCTATGGCCGAGGGGCGTGACGATGGGAGAGCTGATGTGGGGAGTTTTTCGACCCAGCCTAACAGAGGGGCTGGTTATGGAAATGGGGGTTTGATGAACATGACTCCCCGGTCCACCCGGACAGTGGGGAGAGCTACTCCTGGTTATTCTGAGAGCAATTCCACTCAAAGCACGCCCACGAAGAGTGTTACCAAGGCCCCGAATTTGGGGCTTCGGAGTAAAGTTGATGGCAATGGAGGGGCGAGGGCGGGGAGCTTTGCTGCATTGTATAAAGGGATTCCAATTTCTTCTGGTCCGGGGACGACTGTGAATACAGTCGAAGTGCCTCACTTCGATCTTAAAGAAGATTCATCATTTTGGATGGATCACAATGTACAGGTACAACAAGCTTATTTTTACTGTTTTCTTAGAGTTCCTGTCAGTGTTACATTGGTAAATGAGGCAAATTTGGAATTCTTAATTTAGATAATTTAGGTTATGCTGCTGATGAGTATTGAAACCATACAGGTTATTATACGCATCCGTCCTCTCAATAGTATGGAACGGAGTACACAAGGTTACAACAGGTGCTTGAAGCAGGAGAGTTCTCAGAGCATTACTTACCTTGGGCAACCCGAAACTCGATTCACATTTGACCATGTAGCATGTGAAACCATAGACCAGGAAACACTTTTTAGGATGGCTGGTCTGCCAATGGTTGAGAACTGTCTGTCTGGATACAATAGCTGTATGTTTGCATATGGACAGGTAATTTTTTCACTGACGTAACATTATTCAGTTGCGCTAAACTCTAGATAATACTGGTAAGTGGCAGCTCAAAAGTAAATTCAATCATGACAAACAGATAGCATTTTGACAAGCAATGATGAAGTCTTGCATTCATTTTTTAACGCACATGGTTTGGATATACATGAAGAACTATTGTCAGTTGAGCATTTAACATGTAGCCCACTCAAAGTATCAGTTTGTCGTAGTCTCCCTAGTTATGTATCTTTTGCAACTAAAGGGAGCAAGAACGTATCTTTATTATTCTACAATTCTGTCCCAAGGTATTTAGTTTTTGGTATGCAAGTTTCACAAGCCCTGTTACTGATCAGGAGAATATGCATGCATATACGATAGACACTTACAGGATTGACAACCATATGCTTTAGTGTCCGATAATATTCTCTAGTTGAAATCTGATCTGCTTGCAGTGAATATAAACTGATGATCTATCTAAAATTTTTCTTTGACTCCAAAACAATTACGACATCCATGATTTGATCATGCAGACGGGAAGTGGGAAGACATACACAATGCTTGGTGAAATTGATGATTTAGAAGTGAAGCCCAGTCCATATCGTGGAATGACACCACGTATATTTGAATTTTTGTTCGCAAGGATCCAAGCTGTAAGTTCAGCACTAATTGACTGTATGATTTGGGCATGTAAGTGGTGGTTGGTATGCCTTCCTCACAGATCTTTCTAATTGTAGGAAGAGGAAAGCCGGAGGGATGAGAAATTAAAATACAACTGCAAATGCTCTTTCTTGGAGATTTACAATGAACAAATAACAGATCTCCTTGATCCCTCATCTACCAATTTGCTTGTAAGTTAGCTTTTTTGTTTTGTTTTGTGGGTTTGTTATCTTCTTGAATACTTCAAGATTCTTTTTTTCTTTCTTCTTTATTCTCTATTTGTAGCTCCGTGAGGATGTGAAGACGGGTGTTTATGTAGAAAATCTTTCTGAATTTGAAGTTCGGACAGTAAGCGATATCATAAAGCTTCTAACTCAGGTCACCAATCTTTGATCATTATCTTTAACAGTTTCCATTTCCTGGAATGTCTCTCTTTATGCGTGTGAGTGTTGTACGATTGCTTTCATTACATAGTGGTTTATTGCACGCAGGGTTCCTCAAATAGGAAAGTTGCGGCTACAAATATGAACAGAGAGAGCAGTCGTTCACACAGTGTATTTACATGTGTCATTGAGAGTAGGTGGGAAAAGGATTCCACAAATAATCTACGTTTTGCCAGACTAAACCTGGTAGATCTTGCGGGTTCTGAAAGGTAAAACACTATTATACTTGAGGTTGTTGAACTATCTATGCTTCTTATCATATTAGCATGGTATTACTCTCGCTAATTTTGTAATCATCCACAATAGGCAGAAAACCTCTGGTGCTGAGGGTGAGCGTTTGAAGGAAGCTGCTAACATTAACAAATCACTATCTACACTGGGGTACTTCTATTGTTACCTTGTTTCTCTTGCACTTATTCATGCTTATCTGGTTCTAGTTTATGTTTCTTTCTCTGTTTTACTTGAACGGGAGGGAGACTTTTATAGTAATGAACTTTTATATATGTGCATTATCATGTGCAGTCATGTGATTATGGTCCTAGTGGATGTAGCTAATGGGAGACCAAGACATATTCCTTACAGAGATTCACGGTTGACCTTTCTTCTTCAGGTTAATCCTAAACCCATTTCCTTCATTAGCCTTACATTAGATTCATGATGTCATGTTTCAGACTGTATAAATTGCAGGACTCACTTGGTGGCAACTCAAAAACAATGATCATTGCGAATGTCAGCCCTTCTATTTGGTTGGTTCTTTCATCTGGAAATGTTTACTATCATTTGAACTTATACACTTGGTCACCAAATTGAAATAGACATGTTATTCTTTACTAATTTCTCCTTATTTTTCTGCAGCTGTGCAGCTGAAACACTTAATACTCTTAAGTTTGCCCAACGAGGGAAGCTTATCCAAAACAATGTAAGTGGATTTCGGCAGTTGATGCAAAGATAACGGAATTTCTTGAAGGCACCCCCAAAATTTTTGAATACTGAATCTTTTTACTTCGTCATGTAGGCTGTGGTCAACGAGGATTCTACGGGGGATGTCATTGCATTACAACATCAGATACGACTTCTACAGGTGCCATTTTATCTCAAATTTTGTTGAAAGTTCTTGTGTTTTTTCATCATATCTCATTGGGTGCATTTTTGGAACAGGAGGAGCTTTATATCCTGAAGTGTCAAAATGTCTCCAGGTCGTTGTCATTCGGTTCAACAACTGTCAAAGATACTGGACCAGTACATGAAAATGCTTGCACAGGGAACAATTTTGAAATGGACCAACATCAGGCTGATGTACCAGGATTTGAGCCCAAAGGCACTGTGAGAATGTCTACTAAACAGGTATACTAAACTATGCTACATTTATATATATTTTGGTGAAACATTATGGCATATATGGCTAAATTAGAAGTGCTTTTAGTTGAAGTTAGAACTATAGGTGAGCTGTTCAACCAACACTTACGATTGCTTGGTAGTTAGTTACTTTTTTTCTTTTCCTACTGCAAGCATGTTAAGTTATTCTGAAACTTGTCACAAGCTTGGATATAGTACTTTTTTTCCCTTCATACTGAAAATCATATGTCATTACCTCTTTTGCTCATATTGGTCGCCAAATCAGTTGAAATCTCTGGAGACGACACTTGCTGGTGCATTGAGAAGGGAGCAGATGGCAGAGACTTCTATCAAGGAACTGGAAGCTGAAATAGAACAGTTGAACCGTTTGGTATATTTCATTGAAATTTTAATAATGTTTTTGCTGTTATTTTATTTATTTTAAGTGGGTTAAACCTGATACTGGTGGCTAAAATTAAAAACCAATGTTGCTTGTCAGGTTCGTCAAAGAGAGGAAGACACCAGGTGCACTAAAATGATGTTAAGATTTCGAGAAGACAAAATTCAGAGAATGGAGTCACTTCTAGGTGGCTCCATACCTGCTGACTTGTACTTATCAGAAGAGAATAAATCACTCACCGAACAAATTCACTTACTGCAAGCTAAAGTTGATAGGAACCCTGAAGTGACTCGCTTCGCCTTGGAAAATATTAGGCTATTAGAACAACTCAGAAGGTATATTTTTCACAAGCAATAAATAGCAACAAAATGCTCTACCGATTTAATAAGTTGTTTTCTTGTGGATTTTATAGATTTCAAGAATTCTATGAAGAAGGAGAGAGAGAGATACTCCTGGCTGAACTATCCAAACTGCGAGATCAGGTGTTTATAGAATTTATACAAACACACAGCGTTGCATTCAAATTGTTCTCTGGATGTGTATGAACAAATGCCTCTTTTTTTGCAGCTGCTTCAATTTCTTGATGGGAATTCTAGGCAGCAGGACAACACAAATCTTATTGTGCAACCTCAGGTAGGTTATAGTTATCATCCTTGTTGAAATTCTCCATTTTCTCTTTCCTCATGCATGTCACTTTATTATCCCATGATGAGAATGAAAGGGGACGATTTAGCTTTCTATTACCTTGTCATTTCTGTGAATCAACTGGAGTGCTGGGGATTTTTGTTTAATTCTGAGTAGTCTCAAAATTGTTTTCCTTTTCCTGTGGTCTGGCCTCGTAGAGTTTTCCACTGACACAGGAAGCTGCTTGCATCAGCAAAGGAGATGATTCTCTGCACTTGGAGGTTTGTTAATCCTATCTTCGGCTTTTTTTTTCCTGAGTTTTCTCATATGTAACATTCACTGCTCATTATTTTCAGTTGAAGAACACTATGAAAGAGTTGGATGAATGTAGGTATAACCTAAAATCTTGTTTGGAGGAGAATGCAAAACTCAGTAGGTAAGTATACATGGTCAGATTATTTCCAAGACCATATATTTGTGTTTGCTGATAAAAACCCTTAACTTCTTGCAATAGTTTCCTGCATGTTCATGCTATTTTCTTTCTCCCATTTTCTGCAGAGAAATAGATGATCTACATTTGATATTAAACAATCTAAGATCTGCACCCTATGATGGAGATGGCAGTTTTAATACCGCACAGGTACCTGTACTCTAATAGTAATAATACTTATGAGCATGTGTTATGTTGTGGGTATTATTCTACTCTATATCATTTTGTATTGAAGTTCTCTAATTATGTTATGGACATGCATACCTGTCTTGATTTATTCTTGCCTAGACTGAAGTCTACTAATGCACAACAATAAAACTTGATTTTCAGAATTCATCAGAAGCTCCAATTTTTGAAGATAACGTGCATACAGCAGTTCAGAATGAGAAAGAGTGTACAAAGCTGGACCAACTGCTGAAGAAACATGATGAAGAAATTATGAATTTCCAGCTGGAATTGGATATACTAAAGATCATTCTGAATGAAGAGAGGTCATCCCATTGTGAAAAAGAGGAATTCGCAGCATGCTTGAAAAGAGATCTTGAACAGGCAACCGAAAAGCTTTTGTTGGTAAGTAAACAATGCGAAGATACAAAAGATGAACTGAAAGAGGCAAAGTCTGTTATAGAAGCGCTTGAGTCCCAGCAAGTAATATCAATCAATCAGATGGAGGACCTGAGAAGCAGCAATAGTCATTATATGAATCTTCTAAGTGAACGGGAGTTTGAAATAATGGCTATGAAGGAGGAACTTGCTATTAAGGAGTTGAGAGATAATTCATCTTCAAGCCATTCAGAGCGTGAACACTCCCCCTTACAGGCTAAATTGAAGAAGATGCAAGATTCTCTTGAAAAGGCAAAGAGACTAAATATGCGGTATCAAAATGATCGTGCATTTCAGGCATCTAATGAAGAAGAAATGGATGAAGTCCGGAGGCAGGTTGAGGGTGAAACTGCTGAGGTGATTGTATGTATGCAGGAAGAACTTGCCATACTTCAGCAGCAAGTCCAAGATAGTCATTTGAAAGAAATAGAAACTCAGAAGAATTTAACTCTTTTGGAAACTGAAATGAAGGAGCTGCAGGAAAATCTGTACCTGATGACTGAAGATAACAAAAGATTAAGTGGAAAGCTTGAGGAGAAAGATGCGAAAGTAACAACATTGTCTGAAGAATGGGAACTACTATCGTGTGAAATCGAAGAACTTCTTACTGGTGGGCAGGAGGCACTCTTAGACGCTTCTGATCAGCTTGACCTAATATCCAGTTCCTTTCCTCACACCAGGGTTTGGATTTCTGATCAAGTCAGCAGGATGATACGAACCATCACTGAGAAAGAGGCATTGATAGAAGAGCTCAGGAGATGTTTAGAGGATGCAAATGATAAAAGAAGTGATGTGGAGTGCATGTTGAAGTCTTTGAGAGGGGCGGCCTTGGCTATTACAGAAGCACACCAACAAGAATGCAGTGAAAAGGAGAAAGAAATTCTTCTTTTGATGTCCGAGTTGAGTGCCAAAACAACTACCATAGCAAATCTGGAGAACAGAATGAAACTGGCTGATGAACAGATTAAAAAAACATCAGTTAGTGCAACGGTTGCTTTTGTGATTGTTAATAGATTCTCAGAAATAAATCTTAATCATCTCAAAGCACTAGAGCATAAGGATATCCAGCTATGTGAATCAGTAGAGATGAACCTGAAGAAAGATGCCTTGCTCAACGATCAGGCTGCTATCATTGATAAAGCAGAGAAACAGATTCAGTCTCTGAGAGCGGAACTTGTGGAGTCAGTGGGAAGCTGTGCAGAATTAAAACAAAGGCTTTTAGAGGAGGAGAAACGTGCTTCTGCTATGGAAAGAAAGCTTAATGATGTTCAAGAGAATGACATTTTAAATGCAAGGGAGAAAGTAGCTGAGCTAAAGGCTGGTATATCCGCGCTCAGGTCATGTGTGAGCATGTACGTGGAGCATGATAAAAGTCCTAGAAGGAAAAATTCACATGGAGACTGCATGTCTCGTGATGGAAATGGTGAAGGACAGGTAAGCTAATGCTTTTCACTTCTGATAGGACAGCTCATACTTTGAGGTTATATCACATTTGTTGTAGGTATGTTCTTTGCTTGGTGTTTGATTTAATAATTTCTATGTTCATGTATTGGTGCAGACAGATAAAGGAATAAATGAAGATGATACATTAAGAACTAATACTGCTGAGTGTTTTCTTAATGTTGCAAAGAGTGTCAATGAGCATTCAGGTGGTCAGAAAACTTTGGAGTCTGGAAACACTAGCAAGCATGTGTCTGATAGAGATATTACCATTCTTCTTCTGAAAAAGGAAATAGAATCTGCACTTGAAAGCTTGAAAGTGGTCCAAGCAGAGATTGCCAGATTACGAAACGAGAAAGAAGAGATCCAATTATCTGAGAAACAGAGTCAAGAAAGCATGAAACTTCTCACAACTCAGGTACTTAACCTGCAAGCAGCTATGAGTAACTTTGGAGAGCAGTCTGGTCTGAGGATGGAAGCTATGGATCATAAGTTACAAGCATTTGGACAAATTGTGAAAGAAGCTGGCACTGATTGGTGCCGAACAAAAGAGGTAACGTGCTACAATTTTTCTAGATTTACTTCTCCAAAACCTCTGCTATTCTCTCTCTCTCTCTCTCTCTCTGTATTGATGACTATAAAGAAAACCAACTTGATTCGATAATGATCAAAGTCTATGTTTAACAACCATCTTGATCCACTGGTTATTTCACCAGCCAACAACTCTAACAACTTTCTCCCATAATTTTTCTACAGTTGATCGAGGAAGAAGTTGGTGACGCAAAGATTGTTGCAACACAGAAAACTGCAGAGGCTTCTTGCATTCTTGCTAAATTTGAAGAAGCCCAAGATACCATGAAAGAAGCAGATATCATGATCAATGAACTGATGATTGCAAATGAATCTATGAAGCTTGATATTGAAAGGCTGAAGAAGGCAGAGATTACTTTAATCGATGAAAGGGATGCACTAATGAATCAGGTCAAGAGCTTGCAATCCACCAATAATCAGAATCGTCAGGAATTTGAAAACCTTGAAAAGCAGTTTGGCTCAAATTTGGTGGAAACAAGAGAACTTGTTGTGGAGCTGGAGGGCATCATTGCAGAGGTCCAAACCACTTTCAAGGAGAACTTTATATCTATATCGTGCGATTTTGATTGCATGAGGTCTCTACTTTTAGACTCTAGAAAGTTGGTTCGATCATGGCTTGAGGATGTATGGTCTGAGATACTTGTGAAGGATTGTGCTATGTCGGTGCTACACCTCTGTCACATGGGAATTTTATTGGAGACAGTGACAGGTCTGAATGCAGAAAATGGTTTGTTACAACATGGTCTGTGTGAATCAAACTCTGTCATAGCCAATCTGAGGGAGCATAATTTCAAGTCAAGACAGGAGCTTGAGATGTGTAGAATCATCGAGGGAAAACTACTGGCTGACATCAAGAGTAGTTTTGATAGAATCTCGCGGAAGGAAGAAGAAACTGGGGAGCTAAGTGTTAAGCTAACTACTTTTGAGAAAAAGATATCTGACTTGCAGCTTCAAGAAGAGATGATGTTGCAGAGGTCTAATTATATGGGATCTCAGCTTGGAATTCTAATCAAGGAGTTGGACTTGAGTAATACAGATGCTGTAGTGTCCCTTTTTAATCAAGAGAACCTTCTGAAAGAAAAGGAGGAGGTTCTAAAATCTCAGGCTGAGCTTTTAATGGTAGACTTGTGCTCCAAAGATTTTGAGTCACTCATCTTGATGTCAGAATTAGAGGACATGGCTCACCAAAAAGCTGATAAAGAAAGAGAGCATATCAGCTGTTGTGCAGTTCTAGAAGATTTGAAGAAAAGTATGATTTTCTACAAGGTAGATGCAGAGTTGAATGAACACTGCTTAGAGGAAAACGAAGCTAAGGCTGCCCTTCTGCAAAAAGAAGTTGAAGAAGAACAAAGGGAGAAGCAGGATCTATTGTCAAAGCTGAACCAAAACAGTTTTGTGCTTACACAGATGGATGAAGTAAACAAGACTTTGAAAGATGAGCTTTGTGAACTAACGGAAACAAAGGCCAGACTGTCGAACCATGTTGAAGTACTTGAAGAAGAACATAAAAAGCTACTAAAGGATCTGGAGATGAAGGAAACAGCTTTAGAATTTTCTTCCGGTCAAATCTCTGACCTTGATCAAACCAATCAAAAGTTGCAGGAGAAGATTTTCTTGCTGGAAAGTTCATCATGCCACCTGAAAAATGAGCTGGATGGAAAAGATGCAGAGCTAAGCAGAATGAGCTGCTTGGAAGAAGAAAACAGGTCACTTGAAAGTCAGATAATGAATTTGAAGACAGAAAAGGACGTGGTCATCCAAGATTTGGAGGACAATAAATCTGCATTAGAATCATGCAAAAGTCGCCTTGATTCGTCTGATATGGAGAACCACAGGTTGCATGATGAAATTTTCACCTTGGAGACTCGCATTGGCATATTACAGACTGATACGGAGATCAAAATTGCTGAACTTAATCAACTCCGACATTCTCAATCCATCACTACAGAGGATTTGTGCTCAAAAAACCAGGATTTGCAGATCTATGCTAATAGAGTGGATGCATTGAATGAAGAGAATGTTCTCTTGAGAAATGAACTCAGGTCTCAAGAAGGACATATCTTGAAATATCTTCACTCCGCGGAAAGAATGACTATGATAGGAAGCAAATTATTTCAAGTTCTGAGTGAAGAAAGTATTACTGATGTTGATAAAATGTTTAATGAGATACTGGTGAAGGTAGAAGAGATGGCATCTAACTTTGCTGAAGAGTTAGAGCGCGTGGAGTGCCATGCTAAAGAGCTGATATCTGAAAATTTGACTCTTCAGGGTGACTTGTTGAGGAAGGATGATGTCTTGAAAGGGTTGTTGTTCGATCTGAGTCTGTTGCAGGAGTCCGCCTCTAATTCTAAGGATCAAAAAGATGAAATAGAGGAAATTGCGGCTTCCCTGGAGGCTTTAGAAGATGAGCTTGCAGTAAAATCTGGTGAGCTTGATGAAGCTGTTGCTCATAGCCAAGTGCTTGAAGCTCAGTTGAAGGAGAAAACAGATATCATCTCTGCTCTAGAGTTGGATATCTCAAAAGAATATGAGTCCCGAAAATTGCTTTCCAGTGAAAATTTGGAGCTGAGAGGTCATGTTGCAGATGCCTTGGCAGCAAAGGTTTCTATTGAGGAAGAGTTAGCAGAGAGAAGGAAGATAACTGAGAGTTTGGAAATTGAACTTTCAGAAATGAGCAACACTTTTGAACACTTGAATGACTCAATTGAATCCTTGAGGAGCGACATAAATGAGCTTACTAGTGAGAGGGATTGCCTCCTCATGGAGGTGCATAATTTGGAAGAGAAGCTTCAGAAAGCACAGGCCAGGGCTGAAGAAAATGAAGCAATTGCTATGGAGGCTCAGCAGGTACATGCTAATGTAACATGCAAGTTGTGAAATACTGGAATGTTTCATTTGTTTCATGTTTTGTAATTCTGATTTGTTGTGTTGTATCAGATAGCTGAATCAAGAAAGACATATGCTGAAGACAAGGAAGCAGAAGTGAAGCTATTAGAGAGATCTGTTGAAGAGCTTGAATGTACTGTAAATGTACTTGAAAACAAGGTGAGTTTTTATTTGGTGGTTTAATCAATTGATATAATATTCTGTGAAAATTTTTAAGTTCATGTCATCTCATGGATTCAACTTGTTAGGTTGACATTATTAAAGGAGAAGCTGAACGACAACGATTGCAGCGAGAAGACCTAGAGTCGGAGCTTCTTGCTTTGAAACATCAAATGCAGAATGTTAATAATGCTGATGCTGACATGAAAAGGTTTGGAGCAATTATTCTGAGTTGTTTGCTTGGAGGTAAAAAGCTGAAACATGCAAATTGCTGATTAGTATACATTTTCTGTACCGTCTGTAGGCATTTAGAAGAGAAAGAGAAAAGCCTTCAAGAAGCCCTGAAGCATCTTCAACTTGTTGAGAAGGATATGGCTGACAAGGATGCGGAGGTGATGAAACTCAAAGCACATATATCTGAGCTAAATTTGCATGCAGAAGCACAGGCTTCTGAGTATAAGCAAAAGGTACGCTAGCTGACAACGATTGCTTAATTTATTTTTCTGCTACAAGGACAGGTTGCATGCATACATTAGATTATTTAATTGCTTATTCTTATCAAATTGTAATACTTTCAAACAGTTCAAGGCATTGGAAGCTATGGCAGAACAAGTCAAACCAGCTATGGCTGAACAAGTCAAACCTGAGTGCCCTTCTACCCATTTCTCAAATTCTGTATCAAACAAATCAGATAAAAATGCCTCCAGGCCTAGGGGCTCTGGTTCCCCTTTTAAATGCATTGGGTTGGGCTTGGTGCAACAAATGAAATCTGAGAAAGATGAGGAGCTTACTGCTGCAAGGCTACGTATTGAAGAGCTCGAATCCTTAGCAGTCAATCGACAGAAAGAGGTAAGACTACTGCCCTTGTGGGCTTTAATATAAAAATTGGAGGCATGGCCTGTGACCCATAATTCAAACTTTCTTCTTTCCCAGATATTCACATTGAATGCCAGATTAGCTGCTGCTGAGAGCATGACCCATGATGTAATTCGAGATTTGCTCGGACTGAAGCTTGATATGACCAATTATGCTGTAAGTTTAAGTATATTAGTTATGCCAGTTACTGTATTGCATCTTTTGGAATGCCACGTCATGTTGCCATCCTTTCTCTTACAAAATTCCTGCATTTAGATGTTATATGATAGTATTAAGTTGATTTGCTGTTTAGGTTAACTTCGTATGTCTGCCAAAAATCAAGAAAATACCACCTCATGTTCTTATTACCCAAAATTGCATGATTATGTTATCTTACCTTTCCTGTTTTGCAAATGCTAGTCATTGCTGGATAATCAGCAAGTCCAGAAGATAACTGAGAAGGCTCGACTTCATAGTTTAGATTCTGAAGTGAAGGTATTCTCTTCTTTGATAATACTTTATTTTAGGTCGGGAATTTGTTATCTGTCTTTTTTTCATGGCTGGACTTGTCTGATATTCCAATTTGCCTTCCTTTCTCAGGAGCAAGAAGTAATTACGCTGAAGCAGCAGCTGAATGAACTCATCAAGGAGAGGACAGGGTAAGTAACTGTTTCAGAATCATTACATTTGAATAATCATCAGTCCTCTCAACATCTCAGCATTCTAAGCGTCTTCGAGTTTTCTGTGTTTAGGTGGCTAGAGGAAATTGATCGAAAACAAGCTGAGTTGGTTGCTGCACAGATAACATTAGAAAAACTTCGTCAGCAAGAACAATTACTAAGAACTGAAAATGATATGTTTAAGGTTGGTATATTGTTTCTTTGGAAATATTGGTTCTCAACATAATGCACATTTTATTGTCTCTCCAGGCTAACAGCTTTGTATCTTTGTAGATTGAGAATGTAAATCATAAGAAGAAAGCGATGGAACTTGAGGGAGAGGTGAAGAAGCTATCTGGTCAGCAAAACCTCCAGCAGCGCATTCATCATCATGCCAAAATCAAGGCAAGATATTAACAATCTAATTTCTTTGAAATTGGCGTTATCAGGAAGCTTTAGGAAATTACAGAGTCTAGTGTTGAACTATTTGAATCATATTTTATTGTTAGTTTCCATGCTATAATTTGTGCTGTTACAGGAAGAAAACAACATGCTCAAACTCCAGAATGAAGATCTCAAGGCTAGGCTGCAGCGAGCAGAGATTATTCTTTCACGTGTCAAAGAAGAGCTTGCTCGTCATCGTGCTTCCACCGGCAGAAATCCATATATTAATTTTGATGAAGAGCAACGATTGAATAAGAAACTGAAGGTTAGTAATGTCTCTGTGTGTGTTAGAGAGAGAGAGAGAGAGAGAGAGAGATGATGATGATGATGATGATGGCCTAACATTCATGTAAAAATATCTGCTACAGGAAACTGAGGAGGAGAGGCTGCAATTAGCCCAGAAGTTATTGGGCTTGTGTGCCAGCATCTTAAAGGTATGTACTAATTGTTATTATCACTATCTCCAACCTCTCAAATAGAGGAAAAAACAACAGCAGAAATTGCTTGCTTCTCTCAGACGATGAATTATGTCTCATTTGTACTTGGAACTTTCAGGCAGCTGGAATGACCAGAAAGGTATCGGATGTAAGCACCTCTGTTGCTGAAGAGGCCCTTGAGCATCTCAAAAACAGGATTGCTTCATTGGAAAGAGAATTGCAAGATTTGAAGTTTAAGGTAAACAAAATACTATATATTTTTGAAAGTACTTCAAGCCTTTTCTGTACCATGCACTAGACCCAACTCCCAGGTTTCACTTACTTTAGTTAATAGGAGCTAACAAGCATGCATATTTTGTTACAGAATCGAATTAGTGGCGAAAAGATAAGATTGTCTGAGCTTATGCCACAACCTTCACCAACAGGCTCGAGGACAGACGAGAACTGTCAAACTCCCCGAAGAGTCTCCCAAACATCATTTCTTTCCGCTTTAGATAGATAATCACAATCAAACGGGGTGTATATTGTATCTTTTTGGCTTAATAGGTATATATATTGTATCATGTATTGTTAGTTTTTCGCTGACGGCTGTTGAATCTCACTGTGTTGAGCTTTGTAGATCAATTCTTTTTTTGTAGCTTTGTAAATATTGACATATAAGTATCAATTCTTTAGATGGTATATGCAAATAGTAAAGGAATTTTGATTACAGTTCTCTCAAACCTTGAATGTCAGATTTCAGTTTCTAGAAACAAAGTCCTTGTGTTTGGAGACAAAAGTGTACGACTACGAGTGAAATTTCCTTTTCTTGGAAACCAAATAAGAACCAAATCGATCAATGAACTTCCAATTCCAGCAAA
>JAYMTT010000223.1:0-15925 GCA_036898025.1 Hypseocharis bilobata
ACTGAACGAGGATGAAAGAGCTAGGAATGAAATAGAATAGAGAGAAAAGCACTTTTCGCTACCAAGAGAAGGAAGGAGTTTATCCAGCCAGGTTCCCTTCAAGGTTCAGGATTCAATTCAGTGTCAACTGATTGGAAAAGACACAAAAAAACTAAGCTAAGACTCTGCGAGGCCTAGCTAGACCAGCACCATCGTCATGCAACGCTTGTCGAACCTCCTCGGGGAAATCCTGTAAGACAGTCATGGGACTCTGAGAAGAACCAAACCAGCCAAGATGTCAGCCACCGCATTCCCTTCTCTATAAATATGCTGTAAAGAACACATCCAGTCCCGCCGGAGGAGGTGCCTGATATCCTCAACAAGAACACCCGCCGGAGAGTTTGAAACAACCGAGCCTGGTGTCAACTGCCGATTTCGAGTCTGTTTCACACACGATATTCCGAAAGCCATGCATCCACGCCATGAGCAACCCTTCTCGAATAGCTAGAAGCTCCGCATTAAAGATTTTGCTTCTTCCAGTAAAGCCATAGAAGCCCCGAATCCACCTGCCATCATGACCCCGGAGCACGCCCCCAATCCCCGCCGCAGCGTCGATAGCGCTAGAATAAGCAGCATCAATGTTCACCTTAATGGTGTCTTGAGGAGGGCAGACCCAATGAACCAGAATCTAACGATAAACAACCATATCTTCACCCTGATTCCGGAAAGCATTCGCTATTTTCCTCGCCTCCCTCGAAATAATCAGAGACGCCACCGCAGGCCGCACGAAGCTTTGATCGAAGATCCCCGCACAACGCCACTTCCAAAAATACCAGCAAGCAGTGACAAAATAAACAGCCCAAGGAATATCACCAGCTACCGTGACTGTATGATTCATGATATTGTATCGAAGCCAAGTCTTACGATCCATTCCCACAAACCGATTAATCTGCGAAGGAGGCACAATAGAACACCAAAAGGATCGAGCATGCCGACAATCTCTCATGATATGAAGGCAATCTTCCGCCACCCCTGGACAAGAAATACAATCACTGGACACAGCCAAAGACCGATTAAAACGAAGTTGGTTCGTGACAAGACGATCCCGCCATGCCAACCACATAAAGCCCCGCCATTTAGCTAAGCCCTCCAACCGCCAAATCCACTTGAGGTTCTCACCTTCATCCTCATCAAAATCCTGCATGAGATAAGAGTTTCAAAGCGACACTGAAAAGTGCCCATGATCCTCAAAACTACAGCAGACCCGATCCTCACAATGTCTAGCACGGGGAATGGGACAGCTCACCACCTGATTAGCAAGACGGCAGAACCCCCAGTAATTTCTTAGAATTCCAGAGCCCATTAATTATATAATCACTCAACTTAGCGGCATCATTAACATGGTGTTGAAAATTCTCTGGCAGCAACGTACCAAGAGCCGAATTAGCAGCCCAAACATCATGCCAAAAGGAAACATTACTCCCACGATTTGCCACCGAAGGCAACTGAAATCAAACCCGAAGCCAGAAGGCTCCTCCAAACATGACTACAACCATGATAATTATTGGCTAAATCAATAGTACCAGAATTGCAATATTTACCACGGAGAACCATAGACCACAACAGATTTGGTTCACTCACCAGCCTCCACACCGCTTTAGCAAGAAGGGCTAAGTTCATCTGTCTAGCTCTACGGATACCCAGTCCACCTTCACTTTTAGGTCTACATACTGAATGCCAGTTCACAAGGTGGATCGCCCTTTTCTCTTCAGAATCGCCCCAGGTTAGCTAGGGTACAGTATCATTCTGAACCATCAGTTAATCACCTCAGCATCCTTCGTCACCAGGTTAGCTAAGGGTCCAATATCCTAACGGCACCTGAATCTTACGATCCAGCCTCTAAGCCAATCCAGAGCTTAATCTAACAACTCAACATACGAAGCCCCATCCGTCAATCTTTCTGGAAAGCTTTCCTTTCTTTATCCGCTATAGTTCGTGTCTCATGGATGGATGCTCATGGGAGATTGAAATGATATTGCAACTGCTACGGACCCCGCAAAACCGGAAACTCTTGCTTCAACGACAAACTATCTATCGGGGAAGTGGGCCCTAGACGGGACGGAGAGCTTTTGGACAACGAAAGTAGAGAAAACGAGTCGAGAGGTTTGAGATCGTGAGAGAGAGAGATTGTGTAACCCTAATTCTGATTGCAATTAGGTTTATATACACTTGCCCTTTTCAAGACTCACACGATTTGAACCTAACGGCTAAAAAGGAAAAAGAAGATTGGATTTGGAAATCAAAACAGATAAAGTACATGAAATGAAATACATAAGCATAAAGTAGATACATTAAAGAAAATCAAATACCAAAGAAATCTGCCTTACTCCAGATTGATCATACCAAGTTCCATCCTTATGGAACTCAACCTTTCCTCATTAAGAGGCTTTGTAAAGATATCAGCCCATTGATGAAGTGTATCTATCAACAAAATCCACTTTGATATCCTTCTTTGCCACATTCTTAGAAAGTGATGTCTTAGATCAATGTGCTTGGTCCTTGCATGGTGTACTGGATTATTGGTCAAACAAATTGCACTAGAATTGTCACAAAAGATAGTAATCTCTTTTTGTTCAATCCCATAATCCAATAGTAGCAGTTTCATCCATAGGACTTGAGCACATGCACTTCCTGCTGCAATATACTCAGCTTCCGTTGTAGATAGAGCCACAGAGTGCTCTTTCTTGCTAAACACAGATGTGGGTACTATGCTCCATTTGTTTGATTTTCAGTCCTAGGAAGAAGTTGAGTTCTCCCATCATGCTCATTTCAAACTCACCCTGCATTTCTTTTGCAAACATCTCACACAAAGATGAATCAGTAGAACCCAATATGATATCATCTACATAAATCTGGACAATAAGTAAATCATGCTTAACAGTTTTAATAAACAAGGTAATATCTACTTTACCTCTTGTGAAACCCTTATTAAGCAAAAAGATACTTAACCTTTCATACCAAGGGGAGCTTGCTTGAGACCATAGAGAGCCTTCTTGAGTCTGAAAACATAGTCTGGATGCTCAAATCCAGGAGGCTGCTCCACAGAAACTTCTTCCTTAATGAACCCATTTAGGAAGGCACTTTTCACATCCATTTGGAACAGCTTGAAGTTCTTGTAGCATGCAAATGCTAAAAGCATCCTCCATCCTTGCTACTGGTGCATAGGTCTCATCATAGTCAATTCCTTCTTCTTGTGAGTAACCTTGTGCCACCAATCTAGCTTTATTCCTAACTCTGTTCCCATCTTCATCTTTCTTATTCCTAAAGACCCACTTAGCTCCAACCACAGATTGGTGCTTTGGTCTAGGAACCAAATACCAAACATCATTCCTTTCAAACTGATTAAGCTCTTCTTGCATGGCTTGAATCCAAAACTCATCATTTTAAGCTTCCTCAAATTTCTTTGGTTCAAACTGAGAAATGAAAGCACAGTTAGCCATATATTGCCTTCTAGTTTTCCACCTTTCATAGGGATCACCAATGATTCTTTCAGATGGATGATCTCTCATGAAAACATTCTTCTTTGGCTTTGGAGTAGTTTGAGAGGATTCTGATTGAGGGACAACAATGTTCTGATCTGGGACATCTGAAGGTGCCACAGCAGCTGGCTCAACCGCAGGAGCAGGCTCGCCCATGACAGTTTCATTGGAAAGATTTGTTTCTGAAGAAACTTCATAGTCTGCAGAGGGGTCAACTGGAGGCAATGAAGACACAGAATGCATCCATTCTTCATCATCATCATCATCAATGTATGCACCTGTACCTGCACAAACAGAAAGACTACCTTTCCCATCAAAAGCATCTTGTTCATGAAATAAAACATGTATGGATTCAAAAACCATTCTAGTTCTCTTATTCAAAACTCTGTAAGCCTTAGAGGATGTTGAATATCCCACTAGAATACCTTCATCAGATTTGGCAGCAAACTTACCAAGTCTTGACTTACCATTGTTATGCACAAAACATTTGCATCCAAAAAAGGCTTGAAATACCCAATCTTTGGCTTTCTTCCTTTGTACAGCTCATAGGGTGTCTTATTCAGGATTGGCCTGATAAGAACTCTATTCAAAACACAATTGGCTGTATTCAAAGCTTCTGCCCAAAGATTCTTTGCCAAATTGTTCTCCACTACGTGCCTTGCCATTTCTTCAAGAGATCTGTTCCTCCTTTCAACTACACCATTCTGCTGTGGTGTTCTTGGAGCAGAGAAATTATGAGAGATACCATTCTTATCACAGAACTGGTTGAATCTCAAATTCTCAAACTCACCACCATGATCACTTCTCAAAGAAATAATCTTCAATTCTGACTCATTCGGAATTCTCCTTGCCAAATTGATGAAGCATTCTAGTGCATCATCTTTATGAGCCAAAAACAGAACCCATGCAAACCTAGAGTAATCATCCACTATAAAAAAGCCAGACTGCTTATTGGATACACTTTTGGTTTGAGTAGGTCCAAAAAGATCAAGGTGTAAAGAAGAGGTTTTGTTGTAGAAAGCATTTGGATTTGAAAGAACTTCTTGTATGTTTTGCTTTTGAACAAGCATCACAGAAATGGGTTTTCTTGTAGTTGAGTTTGGGTAGGCCTACAACCAAGTCTTTCTTGGATAACTTAGAAAGAGTGCTCATGCTAGCATGGCCCAACCTTCTGTGCCATAACCTGTGCCATAACCAAGTCTCATCTACATCAACTTGTGATACAAAACTAACATTTTGGATTTTCTAAAGCATCAAGATCAATAACATAAATATTTTGCAATCTCTATCCAATGAGAATCAGTACTTTACTTGATTCTAAGACTAGAAGGAGTAATAGGGGGCTAAGTCTCTTATCACACGCCTGTTCCAATCACGTAATGTAGTAGCAACGCTAGCAGTAGACTCCAGAAAAGAGCTTGCCCCATTCCAACCTTCTCCTGGACCCGCTCCTTCGCGCCCTCACTTCTTGAGGTAGTATTACTGATATAAGGGTTTAGTTCCGTTAAGGGCACAGACGGCGCCTTCTCCATGCGCTCAACCCCATCATCCACGGCGATTGACGAATGACGAAGAATTCATTATTTATTTCTATTCTTCCTCGTCCTCGTCGGAATGGAAACGCCTCACATAAATAAGAAAACTCAATAAAAGCCAGCCCGCCACGATTAGGACTAGCGCCATTTTTGTTAAAAGGTCCATTAGGTAACGTGGAATGAAAGATGAATTGAAATCCATAAAGAGTTTAGAAAGACTAAGGCTACGAAGGTAGGTTGGGTTTACCAACCAAGACATAGATGGGAGATTCTTCTTGACAGAAAGGCCACTATTTGTGGATTCTATTTCAATTGATTCGCAGTTGATATTCTTTGAATTAGATTTGACTCTATATAGGTTCTTTTGATACCTACTATATAGAATAGATGATTTTGATCTCTATTTGTTGAGTGCTGAGACTGGACCATCTCTGCTAAGCGAGTAAATATACATAACCAGAATATGCCCAATAAACTAAGAACTAGATAAGTGAAGTAGAAGACCTTAACGGGCAGCCTTTAGCAGCAAGTGGGGATGAGTTGTACGACTCTTACGCACAGACTCTGTAGTGGCTAAGGGTTGAAAACCACTCTAGAGTTACCTATTACGTCCCTCTGGTAATGGGCCGAGTCTACTGAAGGGAATTACCTTCGGAATGAAATAACTTACTTAGTATTGGATCCATTGGCAGGCAGGGACTTTAGTTACTCTCCTAGAAGAAGGAAATAGAGAGGAGTACTCCTGTAGAAAGGCATTGTCTAAACCTTTTAATGAAATAACTAAGTCGTAAGTCTCATCTTGGATTAGTGGAATCACTTTGGCCCAGCAAGAACAGAAAGAAGATCATTTCATTCGCCAGCAGCACGGGAAAGCCAACAAAGAAAGCAGAAAGATAGCCAAAGTGATCCATTCCATTAGTGTTAGTGGAGGGCCCTACCAGATATGATGAGAAAGAGGTATGATCGCTCTAATGCGGGATGCCACTGGGAAGGTTCTAAGGCTTAAAGGCAGATGGCTCGACTCACCTTTCATCTAAAGGAGAAAATCCGCATATTGTCTACTGGATTGGGTAGAGTAAAGACAAATGATCAGTATTCCTTTAGAGCCTGTCAATGGATCCAATTGCATTCTAGAACGTGGTTATTGAAATCCTTTCTTTTCTAAACAATGATTTGTAAGCTGCTTTTACACAGCGGCACCCCGCATTGAGTGTCAGTCAGTAGCTTGAATCAACTTCTCAGCATCAATCCTTACATTCTAGTAATTCAAGAGGAAGGTTTTCCCTAGATTAAGTGTTGGGATAGACCGAGCAATCTAATTAGTTTGAGTTTCACGCATTATCAGTCTTGTCTTGCTTTAGTCTTTACAATGTAGTTAGTTCAGTTCCTTTTGTTAGTGTAGATAGGAGTTAGTGTAGCCTCTGTCCCTGATGCCAGCTTTAGTTAGTGATGCCTGCTAGTCTATTGTCCTTTCAGTCTCGCATCTTTCGAACAAGGTATGTATATTGCTTAGTCTATAGACATAAGGGTCGGGAGTAGAGTCTCAAGGTTTGTATATCTTAGCTGATAGGCGCCAGGGGGTTGGGCTGGGTCGGGGTGAGTGTTAACGATGGAATCCTTGCTATCAGCCCCCACTGCCTATCTATATCCCCTCCCTCAGTCCTTCCGCTTCGCGGCCTTGAGAACTTGATTGGAATTGCATATATAGTATGTGTGAGCTAGCCTGCCTTCTGAGACAGGACAACCTTCCATAGCAACATGCTGCTAGAAACAAGAAATCAAGGGCTGGGGTATGTTAATAACTGAGTTGCTAGAGCTAAACTCCGATTATGAAGGGCCGCGAATAGCGGGACTTTTGTCATATTGAGAAAGGTTCGAATTACTGTTCAAAGGTTAGAAAGAAAAGGTTTATTTAACCAACTCCTATCGTCGTTGCCTTGCCTCATTCACATATTCTCCATTCATTCACATACGGATATCGCTCTCAAATCTAGATCTAAATATTATATTCGAATAGAGAGAGCTCTAGCTAAGGCGCGCTAGCGGACTCTAAGCAAACTTCTCTTGGTATGAACTGACTAATAAATGACTGTCCATCCTAAGAGTTCGATCCCTTACTCTAGTCGTATGTTTCACTTCTTTTCACATTGACTTTCACAGAGATTGAGTTTATTCGCGTATATATATATAGAGCAGAAGGAAGTCAAACTATGCCTATTGTACCAGTTCAAAGACAGTTGCGGAAGAAGCCAATTCGTCGGTTCAAATCCTAACTACCTGGCTTTCATCTACAGTGGGGCATCAGCCGACATAGAGGCAGAAGAGCAATCTACGAGTGGATTCTATATTTGTTGGAACGAAAATTTAGTGGGAGGTTCAAACGTTCGCTTTCCGCTCCCATTCTCTAGTCGGAAAGCAGCCGAGCTAACATAGAATTCTTCCACGGACACCTGCCGACTACATAGAGGAAGGAGAAAAAGAGATTATTCCTTTAGAGCCTATATGATCTAGAGACACAAAGCATTAAAGATATCAGATGAAGTCACTCACCACTCCCTACCGGTCATCCCTAGCCTAGTGGCCGAGGCAATGCAATTGGGATCGATCCCCATATTGACCGGTAGCGAGATAGGTTACAAGAAGGTATTGGATGCTGTAAGTGAGGATCCTCCCTATGAGAGTCAATTCATTCACTTAGTCGATAGGAAAAGGGTAGGGCTCCTCATACGGGGACTAGGATCCCTTGACGGGTCTCCTTCAGCTCAAGAAAATGGTAAATAGATCGTCAATTCTAAAGTAGTCAAAAAATGAGTTCTGAACGAGAACCCCCGGATCGTTCCAGCGAAGAACAAGATCACCTTGCTCGGAGTACCAAGCGGGCTAAGGAATCGCAGGAGGACGTGGTAGGTAATATGATCGAAGGAGATGTAGTGATGGAAACGCCTATGGAAAAAAACCCAGACGGAGGAAAGGCAAGGTCCTGTTGATGAGGTTATGGTGGAAGAGCCGCCGCAAGAGGGCCCGAAAGCTTCGTTCAGGGATACACTGCTGGGTATTCAGAAGGCGAGAGAAGAGATGGCTAAGAAATGGGATGACCCTATCTTATCCGGGTGGGATCCAAGCTTGGTTGTTGTTGCTCTCGACTTGAGGAATAGAATCTATCTCAGAATGTTTGTTCTGGGTGTTTGCCCTATGGGACTCTAAGGAATTGGATCTATCTCCTGTAATTAGTCCAGCTGTATGAGGAGAAAGGATCCTTCAGTTCATAGCTCTCTGTCTTCAGTTTGGGACTTTTCAGCTTGGGACTTAATGTATTTCCTTTCCCCTTGTTCTTGTTGTAATTCTCCTCTATTTCTGAGGAGCAAGCATCGGATAGTATCTGGCTCAGGGTGAAGCGAATCTAATCCCTAGAATCTCCTGCCTTCTTCTTTCTTTTCCTTGCTACAAAGAGAAAGTACCAGTCCTTTTTAACATATAGATAGGTGTAACGATTGCTGAGAGAGGGGTATTATTGCTAGGAGAAGGTTACGACGATTGGTCAAGTAGGACCAACGTACGAGGGATAGGCCTTTTAAGCAAAGAAAGGGTTGCATCACTCAGGTTTAGAAGAAAATGAGTCGATAGACGATTGGTTAGAAGTAGATGAGTCTACAGACGATTGGTGCAAGAATGAAGATGAGTTGATATACGATTGGAGCGGATTCTAGCTATACTGATTCCGTTCTGAAACTAGTAATTACCACGTCCTGCACCAGCAATCCAGTTTTGGATGTGATTTTCTTTCCCACTGGGCTTGGCAATGCTAGGCCCAGTCACTCCATCTCTAGTGCTCTGGTGAGTCATCCCACGAAGCCCACTACTCTGGCCCACATCATGAAGGATTGCTTGGATACTTTTGTAGAGCCTCGGGGCAGCGAGTTAAAAAAGTAGAACATACAACAAAAGGGACTCTAACATTTTTTGCTTCTCGGGTGGTGGCGTTTCCATTCTAAAGCTAAAACCGGATTGCTTTACACCTGCGAGTGAAACCTGTTTTTTTAACCCGCCGTTTGACAACGTCGTATTGAACCTTCAACCAGCTATACGATAGTTGTCTATCTAACTAAGATATTTCTATCGTCTATCGACTTAGTATTCATTTACCAACTCAGCATACTTCTAAACCTCAGTATGGTAACATCTAGTCAGGAACAATGAAGAAAAGGAAAAGGCAAGGCTGGCTTTGGAGGCCTTTCGAATACAATTCCATTCTCCCCGTATCGAGCAACAAAGATACGACACCACAAGCTATCCGGGTTGCTAATTAAGCGCCAGACCAGTTTCATCAAAAAGGCTGTGTTCATTTGTCGAATCGATCGCAACCCCAGACCTCCCATTCTTTTAGGCCGACAGACATCCTCCCATTTCACTAAATGAACCTTTCTTTGAGCAGCACTACCACCCCAAAGAAACCTTCTCATAGCCATCTCAATTTTCTCACAGACAGCCCTAGGCAAAGCAAAGGTTTGCATGGTGTAGATAGGAATTTCACTCAACACTGATTGAACAAGAGTTATTCTCCCCGCCAAACTCAAGTGTTTGGCTTTCCATCCACTTAATTTAGCTTCAACTCTGTCCGTTAGACTCCATCAATCGGGTTGCTCAACAAGAAATACATTCCCTTACTTCCCAGAACGAAAGAGGTATGAATGTTCCCTCCACTCCTCTCAAGACTGGCAAACCAAAGGGTCAGAATGATACTGGATTGCTAAATGAAGGCGCGAAGAATGAAGCGGGATCGATAGATGAAGGTATGAGTATTACATGTAATATCTCTTACTACAGTTCAGAGATCAAATAAAGGGAAGCCTTTCCCTTTCTAAGGAAGGGGTAGGGTTAGTCAAGGTCTAGTTGATAGACTCTGGGATTACTATTACAGCTACTCACTACTAACACCAGAGGAAAGGAGATTCTTTCGTATCGAGTAAAAGCTTCAGCCAAAGAGCTATTTCCTTAGGGATCCGAGCAGTACAATTACAACTAGAACAAGGAGAATCAAGAAAGTCAAACAACAAGAAACTTTGTTACATGTACTACCCCTCAATACTGTGAAACTAAAGAATACTGGGTTGAGAAACTGCTGGGATAGAAAGATTGAAAGCAGAACAAGAAAACGGAGGTTACGTTAAGTCTACTGGGTCGATAGATTCTGGTTTAGAATGAGGCTTTATTGTTCAATGATGGTTTAGAATAGGAGCAGAGTTGTTCAACTTTGGTGACGCAGTATCCCTGGCTTATTGAAGTGCCGTTAAGGTGGAGGCAATAGCCGAATATGTGCCGAATGTGTGCCGATTCAAGATGGGGATACGTATATAAAGATTGAGGGATGAGTGTAAGTTTCAGGATGAAATGAAGTGTTTAACTGACATCAATAGTAACTTCATAAGTACTTCCTCCTGCCTGGACTCGGTCTTTTGCTTCCTGCTACCAGCAGCCTTTCCTTGCGTGCTTACTGTGATGCTGACTGGGCAGGATGTGTCCCACCACTCGACGGTCTACTACAGGAAATATTGTTTATCTTGGGTCGTCGCCCATCTCCACAGGCTCCAAGCAACCGAAGTGAACATGATTCTCCATTGGACCCTATGCCCATAGCAAGGTTGAGCATTATGGATATTACCATCCAACCACTCAGTAAGATGTTTGGAGAAGAACGTCGGACGCTGATCATGGGGCACAAAGAACTCCCAAATCTTACGAGCCCTGGTGCAATCTCGGACAATATGCAGAGAGGATTCCTCCGAGCAACCACTCAGGGGAGCTAGAACCCTCATTCTGGGCAATGGCATGGTAAGCCGACTTAACGGTTCAGGAGCCCCGCTTGTCCAGTAACCATATAATTTTGTCCTGCACATCTCTCCTTCGCGGGAGGGGGTAGCCACGCACTCTTTCTATCATATCCCTTGGTTTGTTGGTAAGTAATAAGTAGGTGATGAGGGGTTGATGGAATACAATCCGTTTGTTCCTTGTTCCATACGTGGCATCATACCATAGGGATCGGAATCCTTACTAGACTAGAGGGATAAGAAGTGACTGCTTACTCCCTCCTGTCCTATTAAAGAAAGACACTCATTGAACTGACTTCGATGACAGGATGATTCAAGGAAGGTTTAGAATGAGATGAATTGCTAAACAATCACTTAGATAGAAATGGAGTATTCAATCACTGAGTTTCTAGACGATTGGAGCGGAATGCAGGAAGAAGAGGTATTTGTGTTACATCAACTCCTCTATAATCCTATTGTTACGAATAAGGGAGTAGAATCAACAGAAAGAATTGAGCGATTATCACAAACTGAGTTGAGGCAGACTTCCAGCTCATGATGTTTATGTTCTCAGTTTTCTTGACTAGGAAATTACAGGAGTTTAGGGATGCGATTGACTAGCGGATTAGCATTAAAGTGACGGATTCTTGACTTTTTTCTCAAGGCAATGAAATTGGGCCTTTTTCTAGCTATAGACTGTATGAGTTCCCTAACCCTAAGGGCTCACTCCCTCTAGAGGAGAACTCCACTTTATTCCGTTCTTCTTAGTCTAGTCTTTACCATTCATCTTTCTATCCTAGAATCCGTATGTTAAACAAAGACATAGCGAGCTTCCTTGCAGCTGCCTACTTACTACTCCAAGCTCTAAGACTTGGGAATGAATGGACAGGGGTTAGAAGCATAGTCCTGACTTTACTGAAATCTTACTCAGTGGATCATCCCACACAAGAAATAGAGAGGAATCCCCTAAAGATAAATGGGAAAACCTATGCTATTTGTTGATGCCATTTTGAAAGTTGAGTTTGGGAAGGCGGTCTCCTATATATGAGAAAGACTTTTTTTAGCGGACATTCCTTCTACGTAGTTTTGTACCGGAATAGGAAAAAGTCTTTCATCAACTAGAACTCCCAGTGAAGGCAACTCACTAAGTGGAGTCTCTATCGCCCTTGGGCTAGGAAGAATAGAAGGCAACGACGTAAGGAGTTGAATTAACCCAGGTTCAAAAGAAAAAAGAAAAGCATTCCTTAGACCTTCACTCTTGATGGTTTAATGTTCACCAGACATGTGACCATGACTTATAGAATAGAAATGCGCAGATTTTTTAGGTCTACCGTGAATAAAGAATATAAAAAAAAGTCGCTATCATGCCCTTTTTCTGACGAATCATATAGTCCTACGCTTTCATCGACCAATAAGGTTATCAAATGAATTGTAATTACAATTGAAACGACCGAAAAGGATATATGAGTGAATATATGCTCTAAAGTCAAAAATATCATACAAATCAAATAAGTGAGGGTTCCTCCAATTGAAATCTAAGAAATTGAAATCGCGAATTGAATGTATTATAGGCCCTATTCGATCTCTTTTAAAAAAAGTAATGCCGCTACTCGGACTCGAACCGAGATGCTCTCGCACTGCTTCCTAAGAGCAGCGTGTCTACCAATTTCACCATAGCGGCTTATTCGAAAGCATCATAATCTCTTTTTTTGCAATTGTCTAGATTGAAGGAGTCAGCCCAATGCATTTTTTAGGAAAGATTCCAATTGATGAATTGAAGAAAAAAAGTCCTTATTACCCTCTCATTCAATTCAGGGGATTTGAACATTCTTATTTTCTTATTTGTAGACAACCAATCAGCACTACGATTACCTTGCGATCTCGCCAAGCTAACCAGAGAAAAGATCTCCACTTGGCCAACCCTTCAATCCTCCAAATCCAACTAAGGTTTTCATTTTCATCATCAAATCAATCATGGACCAGGGACTCATAACACCAAATTACCTGATCATTAGCAGGACGAGCAGTAGGCAGAGGGTATCCCAGAATGAATTTGGTGCACAACATTAGATGGGAGAGTACGCTCCAGCTTCTCCGCATTCCAATGCCCAGCAGAAATAGAATTACTCACCGTCTCATTTAAGTCCCTGTTTTGAAGCACATCATCATCAAGCAGCTCCTGGAGGCAAGAATTAGAGAGCCAAATGTCCTTCCAAAAAGCCACAATCTATACGTATGACCAGCACCAATACGATGAATAAGACCTCCTTTCAAGCAATTAAGACCCTGCAGAATACTCTTCCATTGATGCGAACACCCCGGTTTCGCTTTCAAGGATAGAACAGGTTCGTGCTTTATGTACTTCTCCTTCATAATTCGAATCCAAAGCGTGTCGTGGTTCATCAGCAGCAACCAGCCAAGTTTAGCAAGATTGGCCTCGTTGCTGGCTCTCATGTCACGGATGCCTAAGCCCCCGCAGCTCTTAGGAGCATAAATAATGTCCCAGTTGAGGAGATGGACCTTGCGCTCGGAAGCCACATGATTCCAGAGGAAGTTACGGTTCACACGATCAAGAAGATCACAAATCTCCCGCGGGAGGTAGGTAGTTTGCATAAAGTAAACAGGTATAGCCAAAATAATGTCATGCCTGTTAGGGAGCCAAGCATTAGAGAAAACCTCATTAAAGTCCGGGTGCATGAGCCACGCTGCCTCACGTGGTGGCATGAAGGGAAAGGGCTCGTCTTCAAGGCCCAATGTTCAAGTTCAGGCCGAAAAGGAGAATCAAAGCCCAAATATTTAGGGAAGAGGCCTATGGAAGCGGGCCCAGAACGAGAACCACTGGCCATACCCAGCAAAGGCCCACGAGGGGAGGAAGAGTGAGTATTCTGGGCCGGAGGAGTGGGGCTGCGGAGGAAGGAAGAAGTAGATTCACTGCTAACTCGAACGATTTCCCAGATTTAGCTGCTAACGCTGGGACGTCAGGGACTCATCCTAACGAGAGGGGCGACTCTCGGACCCCTTCCTCAACTTCATTTTGATTATAATGACCTGGAACTGCCGAGGTGCTGGTCGTGAACATTTTGTCGCTGAAGTTTTGGATTTCAAATCTCGTTATGATCCTCTGATTATTGTTATTATGGAACCTAAGATTTCTGGCCCTCGGGCAAGTTCAGTTGTCAAGAAGCTGGGTTTATCGCAGTATTTTTGTGTTGATCCGATTGGGAGGTCGGGTGGTCTGTGGTTGTTATGGGATGAGAAAACAGTTACTATTGAGATTGTAGGAGCTACTCATCGCGTTATCCATGCGGGTATTCGGGTTGGCCGTGAACATATGTGGTTGGCATCTTTCATTTACGCTCCGCCTGTGCCTACTCGTCACCAGACTTTATCAATTCAGTATACTTTCCGTCACCTTAGTTTATCAACTAAGTATACTAAACGTCACCTTGTTTTCCGCTTGCTTGAGAGGTAAAGGCAGCAGACTTCTATCCTTCTTCGACAGTGGAGTGAGAGGATAATGTAGTAGTACACAAAGATCACCTAGAATGAGTTTCCCTCCAGTGACTGAGATAGAGGGTTATGTGGTGCTATTTGGTGACTTTTATGATAAGGACTAGTCCATGAGGTCGGGACAGCTGCTCCGCTAGAGCCTCACCAGAGATAGAATTACAGGGCATTAAGAGTGGGAGAGGTTATTTTCCTTTCAGTTTTCTACGTTGATTGCTCGACTGGAGGATCGAGTCAGTTCTTTCCTTCTGTTGTCTGCTTTGAGAGAAGTTTTCGGAATCTAAGAATGATAGAAATAACAGAAGACAGATAGGACAAATTCAGGCCTTAGAATAGCGTTATCGTTGCATATAAGCCGTGGTAACAGCCTCTCTGGTGGGTTCATCAGGGTCTGTGAAAGCCCAGTACACATAAGAATTCATTACAGAGTTTTGTTTTCCTTTTGTCTCAATGAGTGTTCCTCCCCGTTCTTTTCTTGAGAGGAAGGGACCAAGATCGACAAATTGAATGCTCGAGTTTCTGTATGTCTGATTTGTACGAATGGCTTGGAATCCAATGATGCAGAAAAGTAGCTATCACGGATAACCAGTAAAAGGCATTCAATGATCGATTTCGTTGCTTAGAAGGCATGAGAACATCCTTTCATGTGGGGGTTCAAGGTCCAAAAAAGCGTTGTATAGAGCATATTTCCTTTAATGAACGTAGTTGCTGTGCTTCTCTTTTTGTCTTTCAATGACTACTGGATCTATATCAATAGTTGGAATCTCAGACAGCTTATTGTCTAATTTGGTAGAAGTATTCTGAATCGAAGAAGGCCAAAAAGTCCCTCAAACATCTAAGAAAAAATCGGTACGAGATGCGCTATTTCATTGCTCAGAAGCCGTGTAAAAAGATGATCTGGTCTATGTCTTTTAGTCATACCTGAGTGAGAGGCCATCGTCTAAGTCTTTTTCTTGTTCTGCTTGAAAGCAGTATTGTGTGCTATCATCTGAAAGTCCCTGGCTCTTTGGCTTCAGCTCTTACTAAACTCTTTATTCTTTCTTTTCCTCTATAGTTTCTAGTTCATAGCAGTATGAGCTCTTAGTTCTTCCAGCAATTAGAGCTATCGTAGCTATTGGAGGGAGGACTCGCTAAAAGCAGAGTTCGCCCGGAGCTTTTAAACGTGTAACAGTGGCCTCAACGAATGACTTCGCTATCGGGGATTATCGGACTGTCAGAATATCTTCCTCTTTTCTTGTTGTTTTGGTTGCTTATAGCTCTCGACATAAGGAATAGAATCTAGCTGCTCATTGTAGTCAACCTATTGTACGGCAGTTTCCGATAGCTAAATCATGAGAAAGACTACTTGAATTAGATCCATCATCAGGGGAGATTAAAGGGGCTTTAAAGCCTCTGTATCTTGAGAGTCTTATCTTTGGTCATTCCCAAAACTTGTAATAGTACAAGCTGTGTATAGGGTGAATGGGTACGTGTATGGCTCAAGGGCTTCAGCATCAAACCTAAACCAAGGAATGGGATAGAATGGATTCCCCCATTAAACAAACCAAGGGAAGTGAAGCTC
>JAYMTT010000224.1:0-15904 GCA_036898025.1 Hypseocharis bilobata
CTATTGATGGGTAGAAGCCAGCTTATGATCCAGATAAGCAATCTAACGATCCAGATTGACCTATTTGACCATTTTCTGACCCTGAATTTCACAATAAAGTCTAATTCTTCCCCAGATGATCCTTTTTATGATCCTGCTTATGAGAAATCTTCCGAGCCAGAGAAGCAATCTTCCGAGCCGGATAAACCATTTTATGATCCTTTTTATGATCCTGCTTATGAGCCTGCTAACCCGGATTTACCAGCCGATTTCCCGGATGATGGAGACAAGAATTATGCTTTCGAGCTTTCAGTAGGACTACTCCTGGCTCTGCAAGACCTGAAGTAAGGACGGGAGGCTACTCCTCCCAATAACAAGGGAAGAAACTAAGGACGATACTCGAAAGATAAGTCCGATCAGGAGTGAATGAAACAAACCATCATAGATGAGTACACCTAAACTCAAGATTTCCGTATACTACAACGGGTATATAAACTGGTTAGTAAGATCCGGAGAAGATAAGACATCCTCTGATACAGATTTCCCAGATAAACATCCAGCTTCTGATCCGGGGAAGACAGCTTATGAGCCACCATTTTATGACCCAGATAACCCAGATAAGAAATCTTATGAGCCACCTTCTGATCCGGAGAAGACAGATAATAAATATTCCGATCCAGAGAACCCGTATTTACCACTTTCAGAGCCGGATTGACCTTTTTATGAGCCAGATAATCCAGATTCAGGTTATGAATTATCTTCGTTTTACGACAAAGGTTATGAAGTTTAGGACTTTCTAGATGATGGATTAGAAGTAGACTCATCTCAATTCTCACTTTTTTCATTTCACCTACAAGCAACAGCTTACTTGTAGAATTCACGAGTGGCAAGGCATCTCCATTTTCTATTTTTGCGTTTCATATAGCGTACAAACCTTACTTTAGCCTTTTCCCTATCCCGAAAGTACAGTACTAGCCCTTGCTGAGGAAGGAGCTTCAGATCACTTTCAGTGCCTTAGCCGCTTACTGAGGGGGGGATCACTTGACTCAGCTAAGCTAGGAGGAAGCTAAAAAGCGGATTCCACGCTGCAGCTTCAGAGCAGCAGTCTCTCAAGAGATAGATAGCGACACTTACTCTATACAGCTGCCACAAAATCTTAGGGATGGGTATATATCCAGGCGCGCTCAAGGAATGAAATGAATGCATTACTCAGCCGTACCCAAGGAAGCAGCATTACTGTGATCTTGAAGCCCTTGCTAGGAGGTCAATTTCTTTCTAATGAGTTTCGGTTCATGAGAGTAATTATACACAGCCTTCACAGAGAACATACCTTCCTTCTCAAGCCCCCAAAAGAGTGGGCGAGCCATGAAAAGGAATAGGCACCGCTAGAATCCTCAAGGCTATATCCTCAGGCACAGTCTGAAAGACCCTTCTCCTATCCCATTGACCATCAAGACCAAAAAAATCACTCACCTTGGCCTTCTTGAGGTCCTCCGGAACAAGACTAATGTCCATGAGCTCATCAATTGTGGCATGGGGCAGCCACCTGTCTGTCCAAAAATGGATTTGAGAACCATCTCCCACATTCCACCTGAGGCCATCCTCTCAAATATTAGCGGTAGCAAGAAGGCTCCTCCACACATGAGAGCTGCCACAATACTTCCTATCAAAATTCACAGGATCAGACTGAGACTATTTATGAAAAAGAACTGACACCCATAAAGAATTAGGCTCCTTAACAAGCTTCCAAGCCGATTTAGCAAGCAAAGCCATATTCATAGGTCTTGCCTGGCCAATACCAAAACCTCCAGCAGCTTTAGGTCTGCACACAGCATTCCAGTTCATAAGATGAAGACCCTTCTTGTCATCATGCCCACCCCATAAAAACTTTCTATTCAGCCTGTCCAGCTGATCACAAATGGCCACAGGAAAGTTAGAAGTCTGCATATGATAAATAGGAATAGCACTCGTAACTGACTGAAGAAGACAGGCCCTTCCTGCAAGAGAGAGATGCTTCGACTTCCAACCTTGCAATCTGGCTTCTACTTTTGAAAGAATTTCCCTGTATAAATGCTTTCCAGATGAGGCATGACATAATCTCACCCCCAGATATTTACCCAAATCATCAGTAGCGCTGAACTGAAGAGTGTCTGCATCCGGACCGTGGCCCTCTGAACATTGCTCGAACAAATGAATCTAGATTTGCTGGTGCTAACTTTATTACCCGCGGCTTCACAGAAAGTGTTCAGGCATTCTCTCATCACCCTAGCCTGACTAACTGAAGCTTCCCCGAATAAGAGAAGGTCATCAGCAAAAAAGAAGTGAGTGATGGTACTTCGTCCCTTACCAAGGGTGATCGGCTTCCACAAAGCCCTAGCCACCTCATCATTAATAAGAGACCCCAGCCTGTCCATACAGAGCACAAAGAGCCCACTACGCGGTGACGTAGTATCCCTGACGGAGCCCTCTTTGAGGCAAAAATTCCTCAGAAACTTCCCCATTCCACAGCACAGACATAGAGGAAGTAGTGACACAGAACATAATGAGAAAGATCCAGCGGACAGGAAGACCAATACAAACCAAAGTCTCATGCAGGTTTAGAAGAAAATGAGATGTTAATCGAATTAAAGACCAACTGAGTCTGTCATAAGCCTTCCCCAGATCTATCTTAGCAGCTAGCAAGCCTAACTTGCCCTTTCTTTTCTTATTTATAGAATGCATAACCTCCTGCGCGATGAAAATGTTATCAGCTCCCTTATGTCTAGCGACTACAGTAATCTTTATACCTGTCTACCCGCAAGAAAAGCACACTGATTAGGATAGATAATCCGTTGGAGAACAGGCCGGATCCTATTAAGAAGGACTTTGGTGATAAGCTTCTAAGTTACACAGCACAAACTGATGGGGCGGAAGAGCAGAGGAAGATAGTACGATGGTATGCGAAGCAGTGCTGGGTTGAGAAATTCAGGGTGCGAATGATCAGAGTTTATACCGGATAACCCATTTTCTGACCCAGCTGATGATCCAGCTTATGACCCAGAGAAGCAATTTTATGAGCCAGCTTCTGATACAGATTGACCGTATTTCCCTTTTTCTGACCACCAGGATTGACCTGCGTATGCTCCAGATAAACCAACTTCTGATCCGGAGAAGACAGAGAAGCAATCTTACCCGGGTGAAGAAGGTACTTTAGCGCTAGACAAAGGCTTAGAATAATCTGGTGCCGTTAGGATACAGGGGCAGGATGAGATGAATCGATAGAATATCCGATTGGGCGGGAATTTTTGGAAAATGCAGTTGGCTTAGTCAGTCTAAAGGAAATGGAATCGCTTAGGAGTATACCCATCCATTTTTAGATAGCTTATGGATCCTTTGCTTTCAGGACTTTGACTTCTTTGACCTTCCTTAGACTCCAACCATTCATTGTGTTGTGTTGAAAAAGGGCTAATTCACAAATGATAGGATGTCCGTCTCTGGCTCGGCCTCATCTCCCTCTCTTCGGGCCGCCTAAGGATTTTCTTATAGGGCGGGATAATCGGGCTTAGAAAAACGAGTCTGTCCTTAAAGGAAAGGGACTCGGTCTTCAGTCTGTCAACAAGAGGTGGCCTAAGATTACCTTCTCTTGAATAGGAATAGGAATGAGTTGCTTGCTCTTCTTATTCGTCTATGCTATAGTGGAAGTAATGGTCCTGCCCACCCAAGAGCGCCTCCTTAGGACCCTACACTGAAAAGCATACCAGCTAGTTCCCAAATAAAGAGTGAAATTACGAGATTAGTAAATTAGCAAAACTTCACTTTCTTAGCTGGCAAAAGCAGGAGCGGGTTTACCTACTATTGTATTTGAACCAATGACTCTCTAGTATGAAAGCGATACTCTAACCACTTTTTCAAGTAGGTAAAGCTGACTAAAGTCAGAGAAAAGATCTTCCTATAAGATAAAAGGGCGCAAGCAGAGTGACCTTACATATGGGGGGACGGACTGTCAATTCGTTGGCAATATGTCTACGCTGGTTCAAATCCAGCTCGGCCCAAAAATTTGCTGATCCATCCTGAACTAGATTGATATCAGGATCTTTCAATAAAAAGTATAAGGACAAAAGGGAAAAGTCAATAAAAAACAAGATTGAAAGAAAGCTAGTTAAACGCAGATTTGACTTAAGACAAGGACTCAGTTCATTTAGGTATTGCTCTAGGTATGTTCTTCGGTATAGTGTCTCATATGATACTACGTGCGCGCATAAGAGAAGGAAAGTGAATCCACCCTAGCGAAACCATTTCTCTATCAACTCATTTGACAGAACTCAAGTAATCACATAGATAGAAGAACTCACAATTTCATTGCCTTCTTTCTGTGATTAAGAAGGAGATAGGCAAAAGCCTTTACACGATGAATGCCCTTTTATAGTTATAGATTCCACTTGAGATGAGGCCATTCTTATGTTATTAGAAGATTGCTAGAATACTTTTTTGAGAACATTCTACTAATACTAAGCGGACTCCTTAGTTTTAGATGGCTTGGTATGAGATGCAGGGCTTTACTAATCGAACTTGTGGCCGAGATTGAGGCTAAGGCACCCCCTATTTCTAGTCTTATAGTATAAGGATCGAATCCACTGAAAGGATTGTAAGGTCTGACCGAGCCTCTCTGCATTGAATCACAGGCTTTATCTACCCCTCCTGACACCCTATGGCTTTTTTGTTCCAAATTCTTGGAAAGATTGCACATATGAGAATGAGAGAGCTTGCTTCAGCTTGATGATCCAGAAAGAGTTAATTCATAAATATGCAAGGTCCAGAGGTGCCTTTATTTCTTTGGCATTGGCTAATCGATCGGGTACAAACCCGGTCCTACAAGGCTCACGGATGCCTTGGATAGAGGGTCTTAAGACGGGGTCTCAGGCTTTCTATCTATTGTGAATTATTAAGAGCGAGCGCCCTTCCTTCCCTTCTTATTCCATTCCTAGGAGAGATTGATCCTATATTGCTCTCGATCCTGCCAAGATAGTAGGCTCTGTGGGAATGTGCATAGAGAGATTCGGACTCCGCCTGATGAGCTGTTGAGAGAGGAATGCTGGTCCTAATTAGAGTTTTCTTTCTGCGCGCCTGGTGCCGGTCCGGCGGCAGTATCCAGCTCTTGCCTTCTGTGAAATCCTCATCCCCTGTCTCTACTTCCTCTTCTATTTTGAGACTATACCCGTAAGCCCTCTTATTCTGTCAACTAAGCCTTTTCCGAACCCACACACTAAGAACCTTTGCTTGCCTCCTAAATAGCCCATACGGGATTTCTTTTCTTTATTCTATTCTTTCAGGGATAAAGAGCTGAGATGATGCCTACAGATGAAGTAGAGGATCCAGCCCATTATAGAAAAAGCATAGAGTGTCTTAACTTGTTGAGAGCCCTCTTTCCCATGTCAGCTGCCAGTATAGTACCTTACACGTTAGCTGATAGCTCACCAAATACGAAATGATCATAACCTTTTCCTTCCAACATATTAGCTATTCATCCAAACAAAAGTCGAAATTAGCTAGAATAGAGGGTAGTTGTAGAAAGCAAAAAGTTCCTTAGATTGAGAGGGTGGTCTCAGGCGGAAGGTTTAGCCTACTTCGTACCCTTCCTCGCACTAAACTTGCTTTATTTTCTAACTAGAACCCGTCCCGTCGGCCTTATGCGGCGGCCTTCTCATTCCAGAAAGCTTTCAAGCTAGGGATAAAAACTCAGTTTGTTAACCAAATTGATTTCCCACGTACTACGAGACTGATAAAGTAACCAAATAACCACTAGATCACTACCCCTCCGTACTAGTTCAGTCCCCCCTCGGCTCGGTATTAGCTTGGAACATCTGTAGATTCTAACATTCTATTTCTTTTCCGCTTCGCCCCTTATGCTCTCAGTTAGTTAGAAATGAGTAGTGGTAGTAAGAAAGAATGTTGCTGTTGCAAAGACAACACTTCCTCTCCTTCTATTGGATTGTGAGCTGGTAATGAAATGGGCTTCTTGTGATCAAAGCCCTAGGATGGGATTCACCTTCCAAAAATTGCCTATTCAAGAGCTCCGAGAAGCAGTGTTAGAGTTTGGGAAGTCAAGCTTGTTTAAAGGTGACGCAGTATCCCTCGATATTCGCTAACGTAGAGGCTTAGAAGGTGACCAAGTTTACAGAGTTGATAGGTATGTTAATTGCTTATTAAGATAGACATAAGGCGCGAAGCGGAAGGGAACAAAGTAGTAGACTCGACCAGCGGGAGAGAGATGGGACGCTAACCGAGCAAGTTGGCTACTTGGGTTGCAAGACAGCTCCTGGGAAGAGAAAAGAGAATCTTCGAAGACTCTCTGTGCTTGTGGGTCGTGACATCCTGTGATTGTCGCACCTGGCGCATCACGACTCTCTAATTTTATAGACTACGACCTCCTTAGTCATAAGTGAGTTTCTGAGTTGGGATATCCGTCCATGAATCCAGTTTTGCTTTAGAGAAGTCGTACTATTAGTCCGGTATTGAAGATCGATAGGTTGCTTCCCCTGAGTATTACTCCAAAAACCTATCCCCAAAGCTTGACCAACGACGGGAGCGAAACTCCTTTGAAAAGTTCTAGAAAAAACTTAGTAGAGAAAAAGACAAACAAGACAGAGGATGCGCCCCTGTGGTTGAGAGCAACTAATCTAATCTCTGTCATTCCCGGCCCTTTTAGAGTCTGTAAACTCGTACGTCAGTCTCCCTCTTTCTTCTTACTTCGGGATATGAAGAAGTAGGGGAAGCTCACTAGAGAGAATCAATCTCAATATGCTCCTTTTCTGGTTATGTAATATTGGAGTTTATAGATGAAGGTTACGAATGAGGCTTTGTTGTGAAATGAAGGCACCGACTAAGGTGGAGTCGTAAGACGATTGGTCCAAGGGTGCGAATAAGACTGAGTTGCATCCAGCCGTATGGAAAACCTTGCAAAATTGTGTGATTTCATACCCAATTCTAAAGGGAAAGAGGGGTGGCTACCTAAATCCCCGATAAAACGTGAAAGGGAAATCCATTTGCTATCAATTTCTATCAACAAATGCTAAGGCCTGGAAAGAAAGGGGCGGCTACCTCTTACCAGTCGAGAAGAGCAAGAAAAGAATGAATATTATAGGCCTTAAAGGGGCCTTGCCAGATACCCCGTGATAGATTACCCATTAAGTAAGGTGGGCAAACTCTTTCTTTAGATATACGATCTGATAAGCTCTCTCCTCTTCTTATGGAATAGTCAAGGGAAAGAAGGGATTGTTACGAATAGGATAAGGAAGTATGTAAGCAGCCCCTTAATTACTTAGTTAGGATGATTGCCCAATTTCTTACTCAATTACTTAGGCAGCAATAAAGAAAGAATCTAATTATTCGATCTACAGACGATTTCATTTAGGTGTCTCTGTTAGAGCCCTTTCCTTCCGGATGCTAGCTCGTGGTACTGATTCACGGCTGGTGACCCCCTTCAAGAGGAAAGGTCTGGTCTCATTCCTGAATCTCGGCTGTAAATCCTGCATGCTATGAAAGCAGAAAGTACAATTACTTACTCCCTCCCGTCTTGTTCCCCAGAGAGCCCGAAGGGATATCTATCCGCTTCTGGAATACTCTTGGTTACTCTTCTCTAACGGTAACAAAGAAAGGAAGTATTGAAGCATCACCTTAATGAAAGCATTTCTTTGAGCTATTTCCTGTAAGCTACTAGCACTTCCTACTGGTTCCTCTTGGCTCCTTCCCTTTCATGCATGACTCACGGCTTGTGCTCCTACGGCTCGAAGAGCGGGCGGAAAGTACAGGTACAATTAAGGATTCACGGCTCGTGGCCCGATATGACAGACAGAAATCTAGGTCTAATTCCTTATTCACGGCAGGTCACCCTATGGCTACCTGATTCATGGCAGGTGTCTCTGATGGCTCTTCAAGCATAACATCAAGGTCTCATAGCTCCATCTCGGCTGGTGCCCCTGCTTCTGAAAGAGGTGACTAAAGTTTACAGAATCTCGGCTGGAAACCCTGCACGCTTTGAAAGCATAACCGAAAGGTAGAATTACAGAATCTCGGCAGGTGCCCCGACGGGCGAGCAGAACAGACGAGGTTGAGCCTATTGTCACTCACAAGGAAATGGTCTCTTTCGATCTTGATTTTGACTCCTTCCTTATACTATCATATAAGATCCTTGAATCTTACACTATCGTATAAGTATTCTTCAAAACCTTACCGGGGAAGGATACGAAAATGGGACCTCTGTACAGATCTCAGGCTTATATGGACCCCTGTACTGAGCTAGCCCCAGCGAGAGCGAGCGACTACTACTAGCTCTGACCTTTTTCCCTTCAGGTGTGAGGACGGACTCCCTTTCTTTACGGTCGGCGGTCTAAGCTTACTGGTCTTGTACCAAGTAATGATTCACCACTCGGAGTTCCCTTCTCCTTCTGCCCAAGCTAGCCTCACCCGGGATCCTATCCTACGAGGGAGGATCACCTATGCATATCGACCTGGATGGATTTTCCAGCAGTCGTACAACAAAGCATAATTCTGCTCAATCATCTAATGATTCTTCTCTAAACGCCCCAGGTGCCGTTAGGGTACTGTATCGTCAGCCCCAGAATTTAGCAACAAAGCCGCTTCGCCCCATCATTTCATTTCACAATAATGTATCATTCTGCCCCTGAGGCACGTAGTGGCCCCGTTGACCTAGCAAAGAAGGAAATTGCTAAATCCGGTTTACAGCCGCATATATGACTAGTCTTGCATGTGTTAAGCATATAGCTAGCGCTACAGAAAATCAAAAATTTTTGTTGCTTCTTCTTCTTGTGAGTCTTCCGAATGTTAAGCTATTTCTTCACAATTTGTTATAAATAATAAATATAGCGAGGGTCCCCGTCTTACTTCTATTTTCCATTTGGAAAAGAAGTAATGCAAATAGAAAACATCACCTGGGTTCCTTGTGCTCGAAACTCCTTTACAGCTTACGGAAGGGCTAACTGAAGGCGGAAAGAAGGAAGCCGTTTCGGAGAATATTTATATATATAATAATCATGAGGCGCATAAAGGTACTTGGCGCGTTGGAAAGACCAAAGGGTTTACCACTCAAAAAGAATTCGTAAACCTAGGAAGACATCAAATCACCAGACCGTTGCCTGCAATCCATAAACCCGATTTCACTAGCGGAACCTACACATATTAAAACAGTAATAAGAATAAGACCAATAGTCCCCCACTGCAGCCCCCCCTGGGGTCCGGGCCCTATCTCAGTCCCAGTGTGGCTGTTAACATAACCAATATAGGGAACAAGGGAATACCGCTAGTACTAACAACTTAGGTAGGATCTCAGTCTCGCGTGAGCGTACTCTAATCAGTTAAACTAACTAAGTTTTTTAATACCACTTACTTCTATCGATTAAGATGGAGTCTTGTCGAAATAGGATACTCTACTTGACATGGACCAAGCTACTTATGAATCATTTGAGCCCTGTTGAGGTTTAGAAGTATACTGAGTTTCTAGGGATGAAATGAAAAAAAGATGCTAAAACTTGCGATGTCCCCCATTTCAGAATTAGAAAGTAATCTTTACTGACTCTCATCTCTTCCTCTTCAACCTGCTCATGCGTTCAAAATATTATTCAAAATCTCCGTTTTCGGGTCAAATAGGAAAAAAGCAGAAAAAGAAAGTATCCACCGATGCAGAAAATGCTAAAGTCTAATCACTCCAAAGTCAAGTTTAAAGACTGAAATCTGTTCAGTAAAAAGTAAAGTAAAGATAGATCCATGGAGCAATTCTTAGATAGCAAGCACTAGCTCCCAGTGCGACTTCATAACTAGCAAGAAATCATCGGAGCCTGCCCCTCTGCAGTTCCAGTGAACAATCTTAATTGGGATGGAGCGGGGGGAGGAGCCTGTGATTGACCGCCACCAGGCACGGTTTCCGTGGGTTTGATGAACCCTAACACTGCGCTGCTCTCAACCGAGATACTATTGACAGCAGCTGACACATCAATGCACTCCATCTCCGTGTCCTTCACACCTGAGTCGACGGTCCCCTTCCCAGTTCCTTCCGTCGGCCGGACATGGTTACCACTTGTCGCTTCATGTGATGTTTGGATCGGTGGAGGAACAGATGAAACTGCGACCTCCTACGGAGGAGTGCCGCTGGAATCTTTTCCCCTTTGCGTTAACGGCGTCGGCAAAGGTTCTCTTCTAAGGAGCGTGAGACCGAGACTTTGTTTAGGCTTTATGCCCCTTTTCGCTTAGACGTTACTACGATCGATCGATACTGTAAAGCGTAATGCCACTTCTTTTCTTTGACTACTTTCCCAACCTAGACTATATCTGGCTTTAGACCTTTCTTTGAGCTTTTCCTGTAATAAGAGAGTGAAATTAGTTCTTCAAGGACTCTAACCTGAGCTCGAATCCTTTTCATGGAATGGTTGAATGGTACGCAAGCCATTAAGCCATAGCATCTGTTCGGCATCGAAGGATAACCAGTGTAGCTATGGACGGCTGAAGCACGAGTCCAAGCCGAGGAAGCTGGGAAACCCGTATCTTGATCTCTTTCATCACGCAAGCAAGCTTCAGAAAGCATTTCGGGGTAGAAGGAGGATCGGAACGCCACTTCCACACCATAGGCGTAGGAGGGATTTGTCCTACCATCTTCCTCAGATCGGGTCATAGCATGAATGGGACAAGATAGTAGTTAGGGGCGAAAGAGGTGAGTTCAATAGAACGATGGAGCGGTGTTAATAGAAAGATGTTTGCTAGAGACTAACATCGGAGAGAGAACAGAAATGCTACACAGACTAACATCGGGGAGAGAAAGAGTCATTCGAAGAGTTGCCACCACGGGACTTGGAAACCACAAGCAACCGGTCAAACTATGTTGTCTTGCTATCACGCGATACAAACCGAGCTCTACTGTCGCAAAGACAAAGTTCCAGGTTCGGTTACGGCACCACTGCGGTGGGACAGTGGAAAGCACAGTTTACCCTCTAAAACAAAGTCCCACGCCAAACTAACCAACCCATTACGGCTTACTACTTTGACACACGTGTTTTGGTCCTATTTCCCTCACATTACTAAAGGAGTGAGGAGGTGTCCTACGGGACCACGACGGCACGTGGCTGTTGGGTTATTATGGCCACGTTGGTAGTTGCTCGGTGTATCTGGCTGAGCTCTTGGCCATTCGAGAAGGGGTTTGTCGCTTGGGACAATGGGTATAGGCGTGTTTGCTCTGAGTCCGACTCCAAATCTGCTGTGCAGACGATTCTAGGCAGTAAGATCTCCAGCTTTCAGGCGAGTGTCATCGTGGATGATATCCACTCCTTACTTCAACGGAACTGGACGGTTAATGTGGTTCATGCTTACAGGGAGGCCAACTCGGTGGCCGATGTCATGGCTGGAATGGGTCTTAACTCTCGAAGGACTATTACGGTTCTTATGATTATTCTGTTCTAACTCTTTAGCTAACGCGATTACTAGTGGATCTACCTCTGGTAAAGAAGATAGAGGCTGAATGCAAGGAAAATCCTCTCGAGGTAGTCGTATTTCTTTCGGTAAATAGAATATGCTCTTCAAGCCCTTGAACCTGCTTGGGTCACGTCTCGACAGAAGGAGGGCAGCGAGCAATGACACGAAATGCGCGCCGCGGTGGAAAAATATAGGTACGTATATTTCCAGACAAGCCAGTTACAATAAGATCGATCTACGGAAACACATATTGGTTCGGGTAAAGGAGATCCCGAATATTGGGTAGCTGTCATTAAACCAGGTGGAATACTTTATGAAATGGTCGGCTGCACTATTGCTATCCAGAGCATTTGCCTATTTATATAACAGACTCTATGGGCGAACGACGGGAATTGAACCCGCGCGTGGTGGATTCACAATCCACTGCCTTGATCCACTTGGCTACATCCGCCCCTCACTATTCAAAAGAATTCGAAATATGGAATTTTTAACATTCATTATTATTCTTTTTTTTTAGTTAATTGCAATGCTAAATAATAGCCTCCAAAAAATGGAGAAGAAGCATATAAAAAGATGAATATATAAATAAAGTAGGGGCGATAGCTCCTAAACCAAGCCATAAAAATAGAATCCTTTTTCTTATGTTGAAGTAAATAAAAAAACTTATGTATGGGGGTAAAAGATTCCCAACCTAAAAAAGGAGCAATAACCGACCTCAACGTGAAAGGGGGGCGGCTCTACTTCACTCGTCGAATAGCCCCAGCGGGGGGTCTTGCATTTTCACGAACGAGATTTAGCTAAAGCTCTTATTACATTTTCTGTTGATCATCATACACTAGATACAACGGAAGGTGAACTCCGGGAATACTTATAAGAGGAATATTTATCTGGACTCCAATGGTATGTTGAAAGTCATCACGAAATTTCAGAGCCAGACGATGAATTTATGAGGCTAGGAGCGTTAGGGATCCATTTCAGTTCATATCGCGCTTTATAGGGGGTTCATCCAAAACCCTCAGGGTAGCAAAGATAGTCTCGTTTAATATTAATATAAATGTACTCCCAGTAAGACTAGTAGCATCAGATTTTCCATCTAATCTAAAAGAAATATAGGCTTTTGTTTATTTATGTCTTAACGAGGAAATGGCACGGCACTCAACTCATTCTTCGTTGCCTCACCCGACGAAAGAGGATTGACTCGAGGGTCTTGGATTTAGGGGAATTCCGTCTTTCAAGATTGGATGATGTGAGTGCGTCTTAGCAGAAAATTAACAAGAAGATTGGTTAAAAACACTCTATTAATGCCATATCTCTATGGTGCGGAGCAGTAGCTCAAAAGCCCATCGGTTTCCGGGATCTACATCCCTATTGTTAGGTATACAGTATCGTCAACTAGGCTACGACGAAGGAAAAGGTCTTATGCCTAAATATCCAAATTATAAGGCAACGAAGTTGGTCCCCCTTCGACTCGGATGACCTTCAGAAGGAAAGGACTTCCAATCCTTGCATCTAAGGAAGGTTACAAATCCCCGGTCTGAGGTAGCGCTGAAGAAAGAGTATAGTTAGTTTAGTGGATCGACCAAGTCTCTCTCAGTAAGCCGATTACCTCCTTCTCTGGTTATGAAATATCTTCAAAGAAGAACTATTCCAGGTCTCGTCCCTATTCCCTAGGTAATATAGAGGAGCTCATTCAAGATCAAATATTACAAGAAAGTAGAGTATTCAATCGAGATAGTTTGCATACGTCAAGGAATTCAATCGAAACTTACTATAGCAGAAATAGATAAGGTTACGAAGTCGAGTTTCGAGACGAAGTAGCGAGAGTTAGTTATAGAGCCCCTAATATTCTCCCTTCTCTAGCTTGACTAAATAGTGAGTTTTTCTCCCAAATCAATAACTTTGAATCTACCAGCTCTTTAACACGGTTGCATAGGTAAAGATAGAAAAGCTTCCTGGTAAGTGGTCTCACAATGAGCGCACATCTCCAAGGCTTGCTCGCGTCTTTTTTCTTATTTTTAGGCCGGCCATGGAGTTCTGGTCCTTCTTATTCATCATTGGGCACCTCATCCTCAATGAACTCTTCATCCGAATCAACAACAGAAAAACTACCAAATGGATCTCCTTCTGTGAGTGGCATGCCTACCTTAGCTCAATTTCTCGTACGATCCCTTGTTGGGAAATCCTATGCGTTTAGTACGAGAAAAACTATGAAAAAAGCCTTACCTTGCTTCAATTGAGGGCTCAAAAGACGGCCCATTATTGACTCATTTCTGTACGGGATAGCTAGTCAACCGTCTTGGATTCATATATGCGTCTTTTTCAATACAATCCCGAGGGCATAAAAAAAGGAGGAAGTATATGTGGAGCAGACCTGAAAGAAAGTTTTTTCCATCTTGCTATCTCGTCTAGGTAGGGTTAAGATACTCTCTTGTAAGGCACTGGCCTTTCTTTGATACGTAACTTCATAACGGGAAAGTAAGCATTTTAGAAGCATGGGAGGACTTAGGCGCTAGCATCTTTTAGCTGCTTGCTTGACTTCTTCTACCTAATGATCTACCTGAACCTTTTGACGGTGTCTCCTCTCTTGGGCATGAGTAGGACTTGAGACCCTTTAGCCCGCTTCGCGCCTTCTTCTATCGTTGCGATTTCAGGAGTATATATACCAGCCTTAGATTCATAGCCTCAACTTCGTTGCCTAGGAAAGCCTATAGATAGAAGGAGCTGTCTTTGCGAGTAATGATTCCTATCTCGAGTATGCTCATGCTCAACACATACTGTTATCATTTCAAAGGAAAGAGATTCTCGCCAGCGTCCGAACCCGACTTTGCTTTCTTGAAAAGCTGTGTTCTACCATTGATCTGAATCGGATTTGCAAGGAAAGGAAATGGTAAATAACTTCCTTTGTTTAGAGAAAATTGACTACTTATCCTCCATACACAACTGGTTCCGACTGCACTCTTTGAGGTTTCTAGCCTTGTAATAAGAATTCTTTCGAAGAGGTAAGAGGCTAAGTCGACTTCGGGGTAGAGCGCTAAGAGAGTCAATCTTGTATTCCAACTCTGTAGTATTCGCTTAGTTTATAGGAAATGTAATTGGCTAAGATGCAGGGGAGGATTGATCAACTCTGGCAGCGAGGAGTTGGGGGCGTAAGCCGAATAGGCTTTAGGGAATGGAGCTACGGCTTACAGGTAAGGCAACGAAGTTGGAGACGTAAGCCTTTTAAGGAGGACTTTCAAGCTGAAGCATTTCCAGACAGATGGTTGAGGTATCATAATTAGACTGCCCACACACAGCCAAGCATTCATTTCGACAGGCTAGCAGCTAAAAAGGGGCGTAGAGCTGAGGGGGTACAATGGGGAAGAAGGCTTTTTCCTTTATTATAGTTGTATTCCTTAGCCGCTGCTGAGGCAGCTAAGCTACACTTGCTTCAGGGCTTTGGGTAAGATTTGAGAAGGGATTGAAGGCGATATTAGAATGCTTGCGACAAACATAGGAGTAGTTGATAGACCGAGTTCACTGAAAAGCGATGGCTCAGGCAACGAAGTTGGAGGGCTTTCTAACTTAGTTCATTCATCATAGAAGGCTGACTCTCGTCTCTCTAAGGATCGGGAACAAATAGTGGAATCTTTCAATAAAAGACTACTATTTGTGGAAAGGGAGGAAAGGCTAAATTCCATTACTCAAAGCACAACTACTTTCTTTCAAACGCAAGAGCTCAAAAGCTAAAAGAGATGCGCAAGAAAAGCGCAGACGAAATTACAGAAACCATATTAGAAGAGAACCTGTGCCCACTCCCGAACTAAAGAATTAGATTCCAATGAGCATACTCTCGTGGAACATAAGAGGTTTGGAACACTCTCTGTATCCCTTAACATTATGAACAAGAAGTCTGAAATGAGACTAGGCTTGAAGCGGTAAGACTGTCTAACTGTCCAGTTGTAGATTGGCATGTCACTGACCAAGTCAAGTAGAACTTATGTTTTTTAGAGTCTGCACATTGATTCTCATTCCATTAGCGGATCAAATTGATTCAAAGAAGGTTATTGAACTTAGAAAGTTTTGAAAGGTAAATGGTAGTGGTATTGAAAGGTGTAGCCGAAAGCTCTCCGTGTAAGAGAGTCAAGTAGCTGGTAAGCTATAGTAAGACCATTCTGATATGAAGCACAAGTCATCAAATCAGGTCCCAAAGTTCCTAACTAAGATTGAGATCCTCTATTCATTCCTTTTAAGAAAAAAGTGCAAAAAAAAAGGAAAGACTTAACTTAGAAATCCCTCAAGTTAATAATAACGATAACATTGACTTAGCTAGTCAGAAAGGAATGACTGGAATATCATATTTGAGTTGTATTCGTACCTTACTTGAGCTATCTGTTTACCTTCAAACTAGGCACTCACTTTCATTACATTCGACTAGGGTAGGTCTTCCTCGTAGATAAGAAGGTATGACTACCTTTCGATGGAAAGAGGTTTA
>JAYMTT010000225.1:0-15892 GCA_036898025.1 Hypseocharis bilobata
CCAACATGTGTAATCAATGTTGGGTTTGTAGTTCTCACCAAAAATATTTTTTTATTCATGGGCTCATATACTCCTGGCACACCTAATAATCTCTTCACATCTAAAGCACTTTGAGCTAATAGGGAGACATGTGGCGTTGTGTCAGCGAATTTCAGGCAGTAAATCATGCAGTAAGGATTATTCTTACCATATGCAACTGAAGAAAAGTGATATCAAAACATTCTAGTAAATTAGTGAATGAAGTTACGCAATAATGAACGGGAAATAGGATAATAAGGTCTCTCATGAGAGAAGTTGACTGCAGAACTGTGAAAGAAAACAGTAAGAGAAGGCAAAAACATATGCAAGTGAAAATACATTAATGCGTATCGTAATCTTATGAACCTGTATATTTAAACTCAGTGAAATGACTGCTATCTTTGAATGAAGTAGTATAATGCATTTACATATGGACAACATTTTAAATCTTTTATCTTCTGTTCCTAAATATTATTGTGTCTTACCTGCAGGGATATGTTCAACGAATGGACTGTCGAGCTGAAAGCAATGGCTGATCGGATTATTTGCATGCGCCAAGAACTCTTTGATGCTTTATGTGCTAAAGGTTTCAGTTATCCCTTTCATGTTATTTTTGCTTTTTCCTTTTCTGCTTGGCTTATTCATGGTATTGGCATTGAGACTGTCTGAAGCTGGTAGGTAAAGATTTTATTTTTATTTTTACTTACCACTTCTTCTGAAGTCAACCAAACCTTTAATCTAAAAACTTGGGCTCAGTCGACAGTGGTCTTGTAGAGTTACTGATAAAAGGCCCTATTTAAGACGTCTATGCCTTCAGTTCTGTATTCTTTGTTTGGATTTGGAGCTTGGCCTAAAAGCAAGTCCCTTGTTTCTTGAACTGCTCATAGCCTCAGCAAAATGCTTCATGTCTGTTTTTATTCGAGATATGTACATGGACGGATACAAACATACACAGATAAATATGCTAACCTCCACACCTTCATGCAAAGGGTGGACATGCCTAAGGCAGAATAAATGCAGAGAACATTTTGAACTTAAAAATAGTATTTCTCTGCACCAGTGACTCTCTTAAACAAAAGTAATGCCCATATTGCAGGAAGATGATGGGGCGAACAAAATGTGGGAACGCCTCTAACCTTCATACGAACTGTGTAGATTAGCAGCAACCTCCCTCTAGGACCTTTCCCTTCTCCTCCTTTTCCCCAAAACACATGCGCAACATTTCATTTGTTTTTCTTCTATATGAGCTGAAATTGTTGTGAGATTGAGTTCTCTTGAATGATGCATTTATACTTTGTGTTTGGCAGGCACTCCAGGGGACTGGAGTCATATCATCAAGCAGATTGGAATGTTTACATTCACAGGGTTGAACACCGAGCAGGTTGCCTTCATGACCAAAGAATATCATATCTACATGACATCTGACGGGTAAAATATAAAATACAAACTCCTAATTACAGAGCTTAAACATCCATATCCTGACGTACATGATTAATCTGATTGGTACTGGTTTTTAAAGGCTGATTTTCTCTTTCTTCTGTGCAGGAGGATTAGCATGGCAGGTCTTAGCTCTAGGACAGTTCCTCATCTTGCGGAGGCCATACATGCTGCTGTTACCCGTCTTGGCTAGATCAAATCACATTTGATGTTTGCTTGTAACTGCAGGAAGGATCCTTGGTTTTAAGCCTCAGTAGGAATGGAGTCCCTTTTTTTCTATAGGAACATTTGTCAAGAATCCTATTTTGGATCGAGAGAGTTATGATAATTTTACTATGGAGTTGCAACCTTAATATTCCAATAAAGAGAACCAAAGAGAAATGCAATGTTATCTATTTACATGATATTAACTGATTCAGTAACTTCCTCTTAATTACTTCATTTATTTATGTAATGTTTTTTTTTCCATATCAGATAACTGAACTATGCAAATGCAATATAGAGAAAAAACCATGGATGTGGAACCCAAAATTCCTGTCTGGTGACTTTGTCCTTTTATGTTAGGACCTTGGAAGTTTTAAAAATAGACCATACCTAACTATCTCACTGGTATCTGCTAATTCTATTTTGTATTTTGTTAATATTATAATTAATTATGAGTGCTAAATAATTTGTTTACCATTTTGCATTTTGTTGTCTTTGAAGACACACATAAAGGAACATGGAGTTTTGGAAGTGAAAAATGAACCAGTATTAATATATTACAGCAACTACAAGTTAACAGAGGCATAAAACAAATGCCAAACAATTATCCCTAGTAGGAAGGAAGCAGAAACAAGAGACAAAATGACAGTTGAATATGAATATGTACATTTCTTTCTTTCTGTTAATTTATCTATCTTTTCCTTCTTGTCTCTCTTTCTTCTCTCCTTCATTTCTACAGATATTATTTGATGTTAGTGGCGAGCCGTTGGACTTCTCAGGCCGCTCAAGTTCTCGAGCTTCTCCAGATAGGAACCTCTCTTTGAGCTCCCTTTCTCAGGTGCGTTCTCAAGATTTCCTGTTGACTCACTCTTGTCCTGAGATGTTGGCCAACCCATGAAATCCGAAAGTGTAAATGAATTTGGTGTTCCTACAGAACTCAGACGCTGCTCAGTCTCTTGATCCCCAGATATGGGAGTCTTCATCCCTCCAAGTGGTGGCGAGCAATCTGATAATGATAAACGCGGGTTTGATTCTGCCTGCTGTGATGATGGGTTTTGAGCGACAGAATCCGCGTAAAGGACATCATCAATCCTAGACATGACTTTGGAAGCCAGGCTTTCTATTATCCTTGAGTAGCTCTCTAGTACAGCCTGTCCTACGTCCTGTGCAATTCAAAAGAAAAAAATCAGCGTTTCTTGCTGCTTGAGCAAATTCAAGAAAGTAGAGAGAGCAGTTCCAGTGATGTCTGTTCATGTACCTTGTTGAACTGGATTTTGGATATGTCGAGTGAGGATTGAGGAAGTCCCGGGAACCTCTGCTTGAGCAGGAGTAAGATGGTTTCTGCTCTCTCTTCGAATTGTTCTCTCTTCTCTGTGCTCACCCATGAAGACTTTGCGTCCTTGTAGTGCAACTTCCTCTTCCAAATCACAATAGATGCCTCTATCCTGTTCTTGAGGTCAAGCACTTTGTGCTCTGTCGACAAGTTCATGGCTGAGAGGAACTGCTCGGGATCAAAGTACTCGACTGTGATGCTCTTATAGATGGACTCGCCAAGGCTAGACCTGCCATTCTACAGAAAAAAGAAGGGGCAAGATTAGACCAAGTTACAACATTTTCATGAGAAGTTTACTCATTATAGATACATACCTTGGGGAGGGATTCAATGTAGCTTTCAGGGATCTCCATCTCCGATAAAACTTGAGCGTTTATGGCCATGGCTGCTTTTAGAACTTGATTCACAGACTCCTTTTGACATTGCAGCCATCTTCGCCCTGATTCTGAGAGCCCCTCTGGAGGAACTTTAGGCGTGGGTATCCACCATTTGTCGTGGTTTCTGTGGGCAGTGCTTTTCTCAGATTCATCTTTACTTACATACCAGAACTCATTTTTGCCTCCAAAATTATCCAGACAGTCCTGTTCATTACAATTTGATCAGCAAAAAGAGTGTAAAACCTAAGTCTGTTACTCGAAACCAGGAGAGAGCAGGTGCTTACAATGAGCATGGCATCGAGTTTGCGCAGAGCAGGGATGTTCATGAGCAGATCATTTCTTTGTCGTGTTACCATTACCTATCAACAAACATCAAGAAAGCGTGTTAAGGTACAGTGAGGTAAAATCCTACACTCCTATCTTATAAACACGTAGAGAAAGGAAGAGCCGTCACCTCCATGTTTGTTCCGTCCTTGGATTTCTGTTGTGCAGGAACAAATTCAACTATGTGATCAGTTACAGATAAAAGCCATTCAATTTCTTTTCTCCACCGCGCTTTCCTCTCTTGAGGCATTGGCTCTAGTTTTGATTGCTCGCCAAAAACAGATGCTGCATTGCGTTAGAGATAAAGAAAATAAGTTACACATCAGAATTTTCTTTCCTTTCCTTTCATATTAGGAGTATACATTTGAATGCAGAATAACAATTTACCGGCAAGATTTGTGATGGCATTTGACAAGGCCAAAGCTGAGGAAACACCCTTTCCACCACCGGACATATCTTCACCCAAAAGCAGCTTCGAAAACCTTTCCTTCATCTGTTCCATTTCTGCACCAATCCACAAACATATGATTTAGTATTGTATGTATATCTTACATTTTAATCTTTGTCGTCGAGAATGAGAAGATGAGAGGGTGATGTTACCTGAGGTTTGGCTGCCAGGCGGGGGAGTGGGACGGGGACTTGCAGCCCCGCTCCCAGCACCTTCGGAGGAGCGTCCAACAGGACTCCTATCTCGTGGAATTGGCCATCCTACTAGCGGGCTGTTCTCCAGTAGGACGTCTTCTGGAGTCCTCGAGCCATTCTCATTCTCATGGATTGCACTGTGGGACATTCTTGGGGGAATCTCGAGCATTTTCTTGATATGGAAAGACCTTGACTTCTGAATGCTACTACCACGCTCTAATGCTCGAACCATGGCAAATTCGAGCATCTCCCCTTCACCTATCTGTCTGGCGATGGAGCGAGGAGACGAGCAGGACAGCGTTGACAAGCCCGTGGAAGTGGTGGTGAGGCTAAGGCTTCTCTTGATCTTCTCCTTCCTCTTCTTGTAGTTGGTTATGACAGTGACCACTTTGGTTATGCCTTTCTCTGCTTCCTTGCCAATGTTGAGGTACAAAGAAGGTGCAGGGAGGGACTTGTGCAAGAAACCTCTCTTCTTGATGACGAGCGACTGGAGGCGAAAAATGAAGATTGTTTTCTTGATCCTGCAGAGCTGAGAGAGGGAGGTGGAAGTTTTAAGAGGCTTGTGCAGTTTTCTGTTATTGATTTCACAGCCAAAAGTGGTGTGCATATTGAGACAGAAGGGGGAGGTTGTTGCAAAAGGAATGATGTATAATAAACAAAAGGGGAAGTTTTAGTTATTTTCTGTTGGTCAGGCAGTTTTTAGAATGCTTGGTTGTGGAGGTCAATTGCTGCCCAAAAATAGCCGGAAAATACAGACAGACCATGATTACAGCCTTGCTCTTCGCCGCCACAGCCCACAAATTTGCTTTGGTTTTTTTGGAACTACTAATTTTGGGTACTAACCGTAATTTCCGGATAGATGTACAAAAACTAAAAATAGTCAGGCTAAATGTCATTATTATTATTATTATTTTTTTAAAAAAGGTAGCCACGATGAATAATAAATCATAAATGGAAACTCGAATATGAGCCAAACCAAAACTTATTACCCTAATGACCTAATGAATTTTGATTTTACATGCATGGTTTAATACAAATGTTAACAAAAATAGCAAAGGGTAGTACATAATAAGCTGCTAGCTTGGTACAAAGAAAGAATCAAGGTTGAAGTAGCCTTAGACCAATTATGCAATCTAGTGTAATAAATTTTGGAAAAAAATTTGTTTGAGCAGTAAACATTGACCAACAATATGCATGCAATTTTGAACCAAGAACCTCAACTTCATAGAAATTACAGTCAAACATAAATTCATTGTTGTCCCAAAACCAAACAAAAACTAAACAAATCTTCTGAAAATCAATGCTTGCCTAACATAATTGTCAAGCTATTACAATTAATAATGTTGATCATAAATTTACGACAAGAAATGTTGAAATTGAAAATCACAATCAGAATTTTCAAACAATCATAAATGGGGTTGGGGTGCTATAGCCTGTAGGTGTGTGTGGTTGGGGGCTTGTTTTGAGGACAATGAAATGAAACTACTCTAGAGTAGTAGTATTATTAATAGGGTGAACAGTATTAATACAATATGGTACCACTAAATTGGCATTTTCATAATTGGAAGTTGAAGTAAAAACCATGATGGTCCTGTCTTGCAAACTACTCATTATGTTTGGTGAACATAAAGATAGAAACCCAGAAGAACTTTGGTACCACCATTTGTTCATTTTCACCCTTCAAATTTTAATACATAATATGGGTTTTTTTAGAAGAAATCAACATAATTAAATCCGCACTCTTATAGTTTAAAACACAATGGTACCATCGAGGTGTGCGGTAGAATGATAAAGATTCCTTCTCTTTTAACCAAATATCTCGAGTTCGAGCTCTGGTATGAAAAACTTTTATGAGTCTTCCCAGTGCGAATCCAAATTAATCGGACCAAAAACAGAAAGGTACCTGTCATCTTTAGGATTCCGCTTGTTTAAAGAAAAACAACTTTCACTGTCAAATATTTTTTTCTAGGAAATGTAGTGTACGGAAATGTCACATAATATAAGAAGACAATGCAAGTAGGGCTTGATTTGATGAAATTACATGGAAGCAACTGATCCAGTGAGGATTCTTTTGGCTCAATTGGGCACAGAGCACATGCTACATTCTTTGTTTCTTACTCTTCAATTGTAAGAATGAAGTCCCTGTCCTAATCTCATTGACATAGATAGCATTGTTGTTGTTTCCTGTTGAAGATACCTTTTACTTCCAACATTTTTTTGATGAGTATATACTTATCCATACTAACCCGAAAAAATGTTGAAACTCCGAACAAAATGATTCGTTATTCTATAATATAATTACATAAGTATCAATTGATTCAACTGACAAATTCTTTCACGCTCATTTTTATTTTATTTTAAAGGCCGACATTGTTGAACTTGAGGGCCATTACAGTGCAATTTTCAATTTCAACAACTGGGATTGTCAGATTTTTTGAGGTCAAGTTACTGAGGTAGTTTTAGGACATTAATTGTGAAGTCTGAGTTCTAGTTAGAAATTTAAAATTCAAAACTTGGGTTTCAGAAGATCATACATACTACATTATTTATGTTTAACCTCCGAAAGGAGAAAAACAAGTGGTGAGGATTTAATTACATTTATGATAGGCATGCTCCAAAAAGTTACAAAAAAACAGAGCTCGGTTTTCTGCAGGAGTCTTGTGACTCCATTTAACCATTGTCATTTGGGCTCCCAATAATTTCTTGTACTTCAAAGTTCAAAATACATTATTGGGGTTTAAGGCAGTCTAATAGTCGATACTCGTTAATTATCGTCCAACATATTAAATCCGTCTCTTTAGATGGGTCAAATGTAAGCCGTTTACTATACTCGTGAACTGACCACCACAGTTGTAATGATTATATTTAAAACAAATAATTTTCTAATTTCTACCGTTTCTCTTAGCCTCGATGATTTTAAATTGTTATTAAATATTATATAAATTATAAGCATGATGCATATTGCATAATTGCGTTTAGCTCGGCAAGATTGACCATAATATTTTTAATGTAACTAATGTTCATTAAAATATTAAATTCAGTGTCTATGATAGACCCTACATTGATGCTTAGCCGGCAAATTTCGTATTTAATGTGGGGTACTTAGCATCTAGGATTGTTTTTTTTTTTCTTGTAATTTGTTTTGTTTTTTTTCTTGTAATCTGTTTTTTTTTCTTAAACTGTTCTCTAATGATTTTTTATTGGAACTGTTCTATAATTATTTGAAAAAGGAAATTAATTAGACTAATAATTTAACAGTAAGAATAAAATTAACTAGCATAAGTGAATTAGTAGTGAAGGTTAAGTTTTTTTTTTCTTTTTCTGTAAAACTAAAAGTGCACAAAATTATAATTATTGTGTCACTTTCTATTTTGTGATCCAACCTTCCCTCTGACATGCTTTTGAACAGATTTGCTTGTTTAGGACTCTGCTAATCAATCACACACCTCCTCAACCCTCAACCATGATCTTTTCTGGGATCTCATTGTCCCAATAAAATAAAATTCAATAAACAAAAAAGACCAAAAACAAATCTTAGAGAGGGTCTTTTTGAGGAGGAGGTGGAGAATTTTATTACACACCATGATAATAAAGTCAATGCACCGACTGCTGTGTGTGTTCCTGTTCGATCTCACTCTCTCCTCCATGCTCATAGGCTGAGAAAATTTTATGTTTCTCAGTTTCTGGGTCCTTCTTGGAACTCCTTTTCTCTTCTGGGTTTTGCTTCTTCTTCCCTTCTGATTTGGTTTTTTGGGGTAATGGTGGAGGAGACAGAATTGGGTCAATCCTGATCAATGCTGAGGAGTGACACAGACTGAGAAACTCAGGTACCAGAAAAAGATTGTATTTTTCCTTTTATTCTGAGAAATGAGTGTTGGGGTTTTCATTTATTGGAGATTTGTGTGGTTTTTTACTTCATAATTTTGTGTGATTCTTCAATTATGAGTGTTGATTTTCCAGATTTCTACTGACATTATATGTTTTTCTTTTGTGTTTGTTGTTGTTTTTGTCCACAACTGATTATTTATTTTGCTTGTGTTTTTCACTGAAACATAGCCGAATGGGTATTATTATTTTGTCTTTTCTGGAAAATCTTTGAAGAAATTTTGATCAGAATATACAACACCATGTATGAGTACTTTTATGGGTTTGGTGAGGATTTAGTAGTTTTTAAGAGTATTGGCAGCATCCGACTTTTTCAATGAATTTTTTTCTGTCATAGAATATGCCTCAAGACAGCCTCAGATCAGTTGTGTACAGATCATTCGTCACATGTGATGATCCGAAAGGAGTAGTAGAATGTGGGACAATCAGAAAATCCAAGACTGGTTCTCAGAAGATGAAGCATAAGATTGAATTTGAAACCCAACAGGCATCGAAGGAATCAAGTAGTAGGTCTTTTGCATCCAAAACGGAGAAAGAGGAGGAGATGGTTTCTAATAAGGGGGGCGGAGAAGAGTTTTGTAGCTCATCTTCTTCGCAGCTCTTGGAGGTCTCTCGAGGAGCTCATAAGCTGAACCAGATGATTGGTTCGTGGTCTAGAGGGATGAGCTTTGACGGGCAGTCTGAAGATGTTGCCAAAGATTTGCTGAAAGGAGCTCTTGATCTGCAAGAGTCTCTGGTCATGCTTGGCAAGTTGCAAGAAGCTTCCAAGTATATGGCGCGGTTGAAGAAGCAGCAGCAGAAGGAGAAGGCCCGGAGAGAAATGGTTGATGAAATGGGGGTCAGGAGATCAAGGTCAGATCGGTTCATGGATCAAAATTACCACCATGGAGGTTCCCAAAGACCGCGGCTTTCTGTTGATGGTTCTTCCCGGGATTGCATTGAGGAGCTTAGGCAAGTGATCACGGACAGCTTTGCAAGGCAGAATCTATTGCCTCCCAACAGAACAACAGAAGAGAGGGCTTCCTTTCACCAAAGGAGTTTTGACTCGGATTTAGAAATGCCGTCCACAAGCTCAAGCCAAACTTCAACAGATCATTCTAACAGATTTGGTTCTACGGTCTCATCTCTTTCGCCATCAGCTCCACAGAAGAAGGCAAAAGGTCCGAATTTGATTGCCAAGCTTATGGGTTTGGAGGAAATTCAAATCCCCTCAAAACCATTGCAGACCATGTCCCAAAGACAGGCAGAGAGCGATCAGGTTCCAAGCCCGAGGAGACCTATATTTGACACTGATATGCCAAAGGTGGTAAGGAAGCCTCAATATGCAGTTCAGAAGGTGGATCGAGAGCCAAGGACACTGAGGGAGATACTGGAAACTGTGCAATTCAAAGAACTCCTGAAAGGCGACCGTATGAACGAGCTTAAGCCTCAGTCCCATCATATTACTGATGCCCGTTCCAGATATAGGATGGTTGGTGATATTCCACCAATTGTACTCATAAAACCTATACGTTCACGATGGCAAGACTACAAGTCCCCAGAAACACCCCTTTGGAAAGAGGAAACTTTGAACACGAAAAATATGCTCAGAAAACTGAAAGTGCAAGAAGAGCATCTGCCCGAAATGGTTAACTGCAAGGAAAGGACGTTGAACAACAAAATGCATAGAAAACGGGATGAAGAAGAAACTACAGTCAGAAGGCATAGTCAGGAGGTAGGCAAGGACTGTAAAGACGGAGTGAGGAAACCTGATAATAAAGTAGTCAAGACCAAAGGAATGGCTTCCAGTAAACTGCAATCTTCTGAAACTATAAATCACAAACAACAGAAAAAGGAGGCAGTTGACAAGAAAGTTGATAAAATCCAGAAAGTGGCTTCCGCTAGCAGAAAACCAGTGGAGAAGGAGACTGTGAAATCTCAACGTTTGTCTAGATCTCAAGATCAAGCCAGAGTGACCAAAACAAATCCGGGAAAGTCTGACAAGAGATCGAACTTTAGAAAGCTTCCGAGCTCAGAGAAACAGAATAATACCCCACATTTCTTCTCAAAACGCACAACCCAACCCGTGATTCATAATTCCAGTGATCGCAAGAAGAATCGGACACAGAAGGAAAAGCCAAAGAAGAAGCCCACTCTAGCTGAAGTAACGGTGAGTCTTCCTTAGCATCTTTATGATTCAGTACAATCTTTTTTTGAATTCTGTTTGTTATTGAATTACCATATAAAAGGAAATAAATTCTATTCATGAGAAGTAATAGTTTCTTTATCTCCTATGCAGACAGAGAACTTGGTGTGCGTAGAAGACAAGAAGATCAATCTTACAAGTGAAAATGATTCTACTGCTACAGAAACTACTGCTACACTTGCCGATCAACTCACTATGGAAGAGGAAACTGATTCCTCTGAACTTCAGACTGAAGGTATCCCCTTTTTCTATTGTAAATAGTGCAATTAGTGAGCAAAGGCTGATACTCGTTAAGTTAGGTTCAATTCAGGAATTCCTATTTAAGCACATATGCATCTCATGATGTATCTGCGTGAATTTTGCATGTGATGTGCTAATCACAGACATAAAAGCATGCTTGAATTAGGAAAACAAAAGGTTTTCCTCAATTGTGACGTCTTGCCTCTAGTTCAAAAAGCCCTTGAGATCCAATATTATAAATTTTGAAGTTCTCAAAAATGACTACAAATTCAGCCTATCAACCTTGCATCTGGTTACTGTGGAAGCTGATTGTCTGAATAGAAATTGTTAGCATTAACAGAAGGGAAACTATTCAATTCTCAGCTCGAGAGAACTGACCCCAATTTCTCGGAAAAATTACCTTAACATTATCCTTTTCATGACTTTGACATTAAAATAGTGTAGTCATCATTTCTTGTAATTAGTGTGCTTTCATATGTATTTGTTAAGTAACTATGCTTTTTAGTTTGACATGCACATTGTAGAAGTTAATATGACTCACGTTTTCTTCTTAATTACAATAGAAGATTGCAGGGATAGCCCAAGTGCCCTTTGTAGCGCTACATTGCTGACCCCAGAACATGAAAGGGATACTAAAACTGCTGAAGAAGCTCTTGATCATGACAGTCATGATATAACTGATAGTAAAAGCTTGAGAACTCGAACAAATCTGGAAACTTTTCTTTTGGGCAGTCCATCATTTCTGAGTCATGTAGAGGAGCTCTTTGATCTCATCGTTAGTTGTCCGTTGGTCTTACAAACATCTGACATCAACAACTGTGGGGTGGCCAGTGCAGAACTCTCTCTAGATTGTGCAAATGAACTCGTTAAACGTAGAAGCCTCCCAGATTCAAAAACAATCCATCCTCTGTTGCTCGCATGTACTGGGAATCCAAGAATGTGTATCTCTTTAGACCAGCTGGTGGAGGAAGTTTGTGATGGTGTCGAGACTCTCAAAAGCTACGCTAAGCTAGGTGGTGGGAACCTCGTTATTGATAATTTATATGCAATATTGGAGAGAGAGCTAATGTCATCCAACGGACTGGTGAGTGGAACATGGGATTTGGGTTGGAGGAATGGATTTTCTGTTGATGAAGCCGAGCAAGTTGTGAATGACATAGAGAAGCTACTCTTGAGTGGGTTGATTGATGAAGCTTTTGCCTAGATTGAGGTTTGGCACTTCATACATATTGGTTTTATATACAGGTTTGAGATATATTGGTTTTCCAATCTTCTGTAAATAATTCTATGTGGGTTAATATGACGAGGAGTTAAAATTGGAGTTGCGGCCTTGTATTATTGGGGTAATTTTTTATACTCAAGTTTTAGAACAGTATGTTTCCATTCTTACATTTACCACATTCAGGTTATACGAACTAACAAAATAGTATATCTGATTACTTCCAGCTGCCTGCCCACTACATGTTTTTTTAACTTTTGAGTTGAAATGACAACTTCTGAGAATATTTGACATCATGCTTGACAACTTTGATTGATCTGAGGTCTTTAACTACTTAGTGTTTCTTTAATTTGTAGACTATTTTGTAATGTTATGTGCTTAGCGTGTGGTATGTATAAATGTTTTTGAAGGTAGGTGTAAAGTACCATATTAGAAAACTCTAACAGCCTGAAAGCAGTTTTCGTGTTGCAGCCCACATTTACAGACTCTATCAAGGAGTAGAACCATAGTGCATTGAATGAAATGCATCCGAGACCAGAAAGAGCATGATGAAAACTGGCAAACTATTCCCGAAACAGGTACCTTGGTGATTTACATTCTGTCGTGTTATTTCGCTATTCTTTTTTGACATTATTTGATTTATAACATAGAAGTAAACCAGAAATCTGATTATTTGATTTACTTTCTCACAACTTGACTTGAACAAAGCTTGTACTTTGCATCAGAGGTAAATTGACCTCATAAGAACTATGCAGACCCTAGCTCTTCTTTGGTGAGTTCTGCAGTCTTTTTCCGTATGTGAAAAAGCATTGACCATTAAAAGAAGAGAGTCCTTGGCTTTCCGGCCAATTTGACAGAGAAATCAAGCAGGTGATAGGGAAGACAAGTACCAAACACATATCGAGAAACTATGAGCATCATTCATTTTTACAATCATGTCAAGAAGGCAAAGCTTAACTATTAGCCCACCATTTTTTGCAGAATGCTATTAACATCTTCATCATTCATTTTTACAATCGTGTAAAGAAGAAGCACACTTGAAAATAAGAAAATTGAGGGTCTCCAATTTAAAATAGACAAAAGTCCCTTGTTTGTGACTGAAAAAGCAGCCAAAATTCGAACCCACCACGCATTGCCATCCACTTCCATATATCTTGTCAAATTCCTGCAAATGCAAATGTGAAAAAACCCAGACAACAAATCACAAAAACATTCAACCAAAATTCAAATTCAAGAATCTTACGTATCATCTTGCGTCAAACACAAAAATTGATCAACATACATACCTTCTTGATATATGCAGCTATCGACGTGCAATCAAGAACATCATAGAGATCAAGAGCCCGAGAAGCAGAAGCCATGGCTTGCATCTGCATCTTCTCTGGCATGTCTGTTTCCTTTATCATTGCTTTCCCTTCCAACATCTTCTTCTTCTTCTTCTTCTTATTCTTGACCCTTCTCTTGGTTCGAAAAAAATGGTTTCTCAATAATCTATAAAGCTATGGCTGTGAAATTTACACAACCTTAAATTGAACCAGAAGCCTCTCCAAACCTCTTCACCAATTTATAGTACTAGTCGGAGGAAAATGATTGATGTAACTGCCTTGCCTTGCCTTGCCTAGGAGAAGTTCTAGATTCGCACGTTCTTCAACTTGTTTGCTGCAATTTTTTTTTTTGTCTGAATCTGCTCTTTTTCTTTTCCAATCTCTCTTTTCTTTTCTCTTCTCTTCTGTCTGTTTACATTTCATAGACAGACACCTTTTTATAAATCAACGAATGGCAACCATATATATCTGTTCTGTTTTAAAATAGAAGGTAAAGTTATTGCCACGTAATTTTATGTAAGTTTGTTACGAACTTTATGATTTTGTTACATATCGGGTAACTTTCCACCTCATCGTAAACATTCATTTATGATGTAATTTTTGATAAATATAATCGGTTAAAGTTGTATATCATTAATCAATCGCAAAAACATTGTTTTATCGATCATTTGTTGAATGTGGTTATATGAACTTTTGTATTATAGTATGGTGTGATGTATTAAACTTTGGACATATATAGGTAAATGATTGAAGTTTGTATGTGAATGGGTTGGACACGGCTTGTAATTCTATTGATCGAAAGACGACGACGGCTTTGTTGCATAGCGATGCCTACATGGCGCGACGAGAATGGGTGGCTGGCCTTGGCACCATTGAGAACCGGCCACGGTGGTTGGTTATCGGTCCGGTGACCGTCCTATCTGTGGATGCTAATTGATGGGCTTCTGGTTCTGGGGGACCTGAAGTTGCAAAATTGTGGACCTTTTTAACGTGTTGAATAATGGGTTTAGAGACTAATTCAATTTCAATTCAACCATGCCCAGAAAGTATGAGCAAACTAGTGGATTTAATTGAATCTTTAACCTAGTCCTGCTCCTAGACCTGGTCCTCAAAAATGAAAAATCACAATGATACATTTATTTTTGTACTGAATCAAACTGGATTGGATTTTATTTAAACAAAACTCGGTAGATAACACTCTACTTCTTTTATAAACTTATACAGCGCGAATTTGAGTTAGCCTGGACGGAAAAAAATGTGTAACTTGTTTCGGAGGACCCAGAGACCCAACTTTCAAATGAGGACTTCCTTTTTTGGTTTTTTCTTGACTATGTCTTTGGACCAACAATAACAAATCTCCATCTTATGAGAGACAAGCAAGACACCACAAGAATACAAAAAGTTGATCTTTGATTATTCAAACAAAAATTAAGACAAACACACATTTCCTTTTTCCTTTCTAATCACAATATGATATTCTGGTCTTATAAAAAAATATTTAACAAATTCTTAAAAAAAAAAAACCATTATAGATCCTCATTAATCATTTTAAATTTGAAATTGATATAATACATACATGATACATGCCATTATTTAGTTTAGGTTGTGTCCATCAAAAAAAAAAAGTTTACATGGTTGTGAAATAATATGCTAATGCATTTATTTTTCTTTTTATTTCTTGAGAATGATATGATGCTACATTTTCTTTGATGGAGGATAAGATATTACTAATCTGGTTTCCTAATTATATGCATATCCTTCACTATATTTGGCCTATAAATTTATGGCATAAGTGAATCTCATCAGATAGCAATATTAAATCTAGTTGTTAGCCAAAAAAGGGAATAATTATTTTAAATCTTCCCAAATTAACATACTATGCATTATCTCAATATTATCAAATATCACCGTGATACAATTTGTATATTGTCGAGTATATTTATGTTTGTTTTACCTATTTAACATGACATTTCATAATTCATGATCCGTATTACTTCATCTAATTATGTGCAAAATGTCCTTCTAATTTTTAATATATAAAAATTTAAAATATAATCCTATTTTAACCCCTTTACTCTTGATCAAACTTGGCCTTCACTTCTAGAATCTCATGACAGTTGGTGAGGGTCATCAAACATTATTGTTTTGTTTTCTTTTTTAGGTTTACTAAAACAGAAAAATCCTAGAAACAAACAACCTAATATGTTGACCAACTCTTCATGCATTATCATGTCATTTACTCATATTCTTGTCAAATACTACTCCTATATTTTTATTTTTGTCCCAAGTCAATGTTCAAATTCAATAAGATGATGATTTTTTTTAAGACCATCTCTATTTTTTTTTTTTTTTGGAAAAAAATTAAAAAGATAAGACATCTTAGATTTTTATTTTGGGTTTCCATATTTTAGTTTTGGATACAGATATGTCCCTTAAGGCAGCATGCTGGCAGATAATGATTGGTTACAGCTCATCAACAAACTCCAGATAAAAAATTAAAATAAAAAGGTTAAAAAATAGAAAAAAACCAGTTACTTAAGCCAAAAAGGGAGATTATTAGGTATTATACACATATTTATATAGAGAAATTATTGGGTGCTTCGGGAGTAGTCACGTGTAATATGAGTTCAAACATAAAAATATTAGTCATAAATAATTAAGAGAGTTGATATTAACACAACTCTAGCCGATGAATACACTAAT